>JAODUP010000034.1:517500-567500 GCA_025642065.1 Paralvinella palmiformis | reverse complement strand
TCTGGTGTCTGTGTCTTAGTATTATGCGACCGTGTCTATCTTGTGGTCTCACCGTTCTAGTGTTCCTCACTCTCACTCAGGAACAAAGACTATTTCTGAGCAATATTTTAAGAAATTGTGGTAAATTCTTTAAAATATAGCTCGCTCACTGACTGACTGACTGACTGACTGACTGACTGACTGACTGACTGACTGACTGACTGACTGACTGACTGACTGACTGACTCACCATCACTCACTCACTCTCACTCACTCACTCACTCACTCACTCACTCACTCACTCACTCACTCACTCACTTCATCTATCTATCTAACAATATATCTACATCACACCACACCAACAACAAACATCGCCATATTAAACCTCACTGTTTATTCGTTAGGTGTCAATCTCTATGTTGACAGATAGCTGAAGCCTCCATATTGACAGAACATGCTACAAATGTTACATCTATCTGAAGGTGAATGTCTTTTATCAACGGCCTAAGACACGTCTCTATCTGCCGTCTATATACATTATGGTTAGCTTTATAGTTATACCCTCTACACACCTTAACATACCTGACTATAGTCAAATCATGGCCGGTATGATGACATATATACCTAGAACTATAATAGTATGGTAACTGGCTGTCAGATAATATGAACCTAGTTAAATATGCCTATATATATATATATATATATATATATATATATATATATATATATATATATATATATATATATAAAATTTTCAGGTAATATACGTCTATTGCTAAATGAGATTAAATACACATTACCGAAAATTTCAGGTAATATACATATTACCTGATTATACAGATTAACTGTAACACAGACGACACATACACGCACACACAACACACACACACACACACACACACACACAAACACACACACCACGCACACACACACACACACACACAGGCACACACACACACACACACACATATATATATATATATATATATATATATATATATATATATATTAAACAATCAAGCCGAAAATAACAACTTATAAAGTATGTTTTGCCTTATCTGATGCGTGACAATCCCGGCTAAGTACACGCGTTCACTCGCGCTCTAGACATGGTCACTGCTATATGTGTACCTAGGTATTAGTGGTTAAGTAGAGTAGCTAGTTATGGCTAACTATACTAGCTAGTTGTGGCTCGAGTAGCTAGTGAGAGCTAAGTACAACAATGTTTATCATAGGATTATTATGGGGAGATGAGTCAATCTTGGTGTGTCTGTCTATCTGCCAGTTTGTCTGTCTGTCTAATTGTCTGCATATCTGTCATTCCGTATGTCTGTCTGTCTGTCTGTCTGTCTTACTGTCTGTATATCTGTCATTCTGTCATTTTGTCTGTATTTCTGTCGGTTTATTTCTGTTCCTTTAGCTGTCTTTGTATACATGCATTCGTGTTTATGTAGGCTAGGTACAGCCATATGTGCAATATATTAAAACGAATAGGTGTTTTAGTGTGCGTGCGTGTGCGTGCGTGCGTGCGTTTGTACATTTGTGTGCAGGGGGCGGTATTTATGTGTACCACCGACCTATAGTATTATCCCGATATATAACTCATTTATCTACCATAATGACTTTACAATCCCAGTATTGACAACAACAGTCGATATCTAGTCTCCATTTCTAATCTACGTCTCACTTCACTGAATCCTGACATTTTCACGACAATCGACGCCATCTTCACTGGCGCGGCTTAGCCCAAAGACACCTAGCGACTGCAAAGGACATCAATAACGCGAAGGCAGCGACACAGAAATATGTCAAGAAGGCCTTCGAAGCTCATAAAATATACATATTACGATAGACAAGCTCTTAAATAACGCAATATCGATATATAATATATGTATATACAATGTATATATATGACAATCTTAGTCCCAATCTCGCTATCAGGATTCTCAAAGTAAACCGGAAACGCAGCCATTATATTTAGATTTCTTAATTCCATTTTGCAATTTTTGCGAGTTTATCATTTAATTTGGCTAACGGCAATTGCGTCCCAAATTAACCCCAAGACAATCAATCAGCGCAGGCCATTTTATTCTATTTCGTCGCAGACGATCGGAGGGACGGGCGAATCCTGAAAGCGGGAAACAATGATCGACGATAGCGAGCACTAGATGGCGGTGCGATGGTCGGAGGTGTGCGCAGGCGCGGCCTCGTTTTGGCTGCTAAAGACAGTTTATATGGAGCTAGTCTGGATCGACTTTGGCTGTTATTTTGTATGCATGGAAAGAGGGATTTAGTTGTCAGAGTGTGGCCGAGTGATCCGTGATATATCACCGAGACTGTGGCGCTCTCTGGGGACTTTAGCTGGCTCTGATATAAATCTTGGGGCCCTCCACCAGTTAGCTGGCTACACAGAGAGACAGGCAGGCAGGCAGACGAGCAAGCAGGCAGGCAAGCAGGCAGACTGACGGAGGGATGGACGGACGGACGGACGGACGGACACACGGATGGGCGAACGGACACTTGCACATACAAGTTCACACACACACACCGCACACCACACACACACACACACACACACACACACACACACACACACATACATATTATCAACAAGTAATCAGCAATTTTCTTTTTATATAAAAATCTATTATATAATTAAAATGGTTTTTCAAAGAACCAAAAGCACACACGCATATATATATATATATATATATATATATATATATATATATATATATATATATATATATATATATATATATATATATATATATATATATGAAAAATTAATAATCCACACCTGCAACATTATTTGGATAATGTTTATGAGTTACTACATACATGATATCGTAAGTATGGGTAATCGTTATCTAGTTACATTTAGTAACTCCATAGAAGAATGTCGAACATTTGTAATTAATTTGTTTGTCCTTCAGATTAAAATATATTCAACACAACGTATTTGATTGGTAAGGCATATAATTAACTAATAAATGAAAGTTGTAAATACAAAATTATATCACACACACATGTATATATATATATATATATATATATATATATATATATATATATATATATATATATATATATATATATATATATATAGGGTAGGATGCTATATGGTTTTAGTGTTCATACTGGAATATATACATGTATGTCTGTCTGTCTGTCTGTCTGTCTGTCTGTCTGTCTGTATGAATGTATGTGTGTGTGTGTGTGTGTGTGTTTGTGTGTGTGTGTGTGCATGTTAGTATAATAACAATTATTAATATTATTATTGTTGCTGTTGTTACTATTGCTGTTATTTTTGCTGCTACTGTTGTTGTTGTTATTTCTTGTTGCTACTACTACTACTACTGTGTTTTGTGCATGTGTGTGTGTGTGTGTGTGTGTGTGTGTGTATGTGCGTGCGTGCACACGTGCGTATACGTGTGCGTGATTTGGTTTTTGCCTAAATATAATAAGATATACACTATTCGCATGTAGCTTCATGAAACTTCCTACAGATAAAAACATGAATACAGAGATAAACCAACAATATATATATATATATATATATATATATATATATATATATATATATATATATATAAAATATATATATATATATGTATATATATATATATGTATATATATATATATATATATATATATATATATATATATATATATATATATATATATATATATATATATATATATATATATATATATATGTATGACTTTTATTTAATCACTGCATGCGCGTGTACGCACGCAAACGCACAAACGTACCTATTCCCGTCCAACTATACAATAACACTCACATGCTCAAACACTCAAATGCGCAAACGAGACATTCCCACACACAAACCGGCGCCCTGACGACTCTGACAGGCTAATTGTATAATAAGAGCAAATGGTGCTTGATATTAGCGAGCAATACCAAGTGTCTAACTTACTGATGTAGAGCTTTTTAATGGCCGTACACGGCAATTAGCCGGAGAACGCCATTCACCAATAACCAGAACAGAAACGAAACAAACCTTCACAATATCTACTGAAAAGGGAGGGTTGGAGGTTTGGGGGGTGGAGTTGTCCGCTGGGCTACGGTGTTTTTATAGGGCTGATGGCCGCCAAAACTCTCTGATGAGAATTGACATGAAAATTTCCATATCGAGCACCCGACGAGGTGCCCATGGACAATTAACCACCGCCGCCGCCCCCTCAACGGGCACTGACAGCGGGATGATACATTGTCCTCGTCTCTTGGCGCATCCACCCTCGGCCATCAATCATCGTGACGAGGTGATCACGTGTCGGCCACGTCACCGGCGGGCCGGCCAATCGGAGCGCCGGTTCTGGTTCGGGGGGTGTCGCCCAGTAGGCCGGGGCCCCGGGGCTGTGGAGCTCTGCGAGATTAATGTCGCAGATATGTGGCTTGGGTTAGTTAAGGCAGGCACAAACAATAATAGTAGGAGCTAGCTATAGGACAGCGGGACTTTGGGAGGAGGTTGCTATCTGATGAGCACAGTTTCTGGCATAACTCTGGACCGGGAGCGCCGTAATGTGGTCGGAGCGCACCATATCGAATAAATCCGGCCATCGGGAGACGCTGATCCAGAGATTGATCCAGGAGGCGCGCCGCTGTACGGGGACGGCGCCGCCATAAACTTACATCAGGAGACGATTATACGCGAAGGCGCCGAGGATTGCCGAAGCAGCGCTAATACTCGCCTGATCCAGGTAGGTAGAGTAGCGCTAATACTCGCCTGATCCTGATAGCTAGAGTAGCGCTAATACTCGCCTGAAGTGGGCTGGGTTTTTTAGAGTAGCGCTAATACTGGTCTGATCCGGATTATTTAAGTTAACAGGGCGGCGGATCCTTATAAAGCATGGACGCCCTCGGCGAAGCGCTGAGTTTGGACACTCTGAGCGGATGTCTGGATACTGGACACTATCCTATGTCCGGACACGCACCGATGATCGACACGGGTTATAGGTCATCGGTTGTGACCTCTACGTGTTTGACGTCGGCCAATTCGTCATCGACGGCGACATCTAGCGGACATAATCTCTTACCTCTATACTCGAGTAATACTATCGGGATACAGCAACGTAACATTAACGATAACACACCGGGATCTAACAATATCCTGAACACAAGTACCAGCCAGTGTACACCGCCGGTACTCGGCCCAGTACTGGAGATATGTCCAATCCAGAATTATGACACGAACACAAATGATCACAGGATACGAGAGTCGACAAATGAGAAGAAAACGCATCCATCAACTAAACCAGGTAATATATGTCTGTTATATAGGGAATATGTACATATATCTGACACAAGTAGTTTAATGCACACACACACACACCCCCCCCCCCCCCCCCCCCCCCCCCTTCCCAAAGGTAAGATATTTGACACAAATAATATATACCTGAAACAGGATATTCTTGACACAGCTAATATTTCTGACGCCGACTTTGTGTCTGACACAATTTATCGTTTGGTAATAATCTGGATCGTATCCTGATAACGATATTCAAGTTTCTAGCCCAACATTGCTGCAATTCTTCAGGAAACGCCGACAAATCTGATTAATTTGTCGTTTCTCTCACGAGGAGCCTTCTTCCGGCACCCTCTCTGTGTCCTTGAAGAATGATTGTTTGTCAGATGAAGAAGATTAAGATGATATTAAGTCGTTTGTTTGGCGAAATTCAAACCGAAAAAATTCACGACATTTGACAGAAATAGTTATCTTATTTAATTTATCGATGGATAGATTGATGGATGAATAAATAAGCAGATTGGCGAGTAGGGTTGAAGAACGATGAGAACATTCAGTGTCCTGGAGCGGTATTTTATTTATGAAAATAATTCATAAAATATATTATATGAATGTAGTTCTTCTGGTTACGGTGAACTGGAGCAACCGTAATGTGCCCTTTGTTATTGGGGGCCTTAAATCAACATTATTTTTATATATATATATATATATATATATATATATATATATATATATATATATATATAAAAAAAAAACCACACATCCCTTTATATATATATATATATATATATATATATATATATATATATATATATATATATATATATATATCACACACACAAAGGGTGTGTTGTGTTATCTATAAAGAACGGAAGAAAGTAGCCGAAATTATAAATGACTGTTCGAGAAATGTTATTTACAGACAGCGACCGAGACACAATTGACTCGTCTGTCGTCTATTTGTGGACATACCTGGCTCGTTCTACAAAATAAACCACAAATACAACTACATTCTAACACATGTAACTAATTTACGTTGTGTAAACAACAAGCGGCCATTTCTAGACTCGGCGCTTCTTTTTTACCTCAAAATCGGAGGAAAACTCCACCACACACACACACACACACACTCGCACACACACACGCACACACACACGCGGCCCCCCCCCGCCCCCCCCCCCCCCCCAAAACACACACACACACATATATATATACCGTAAACTGGTCGCTCGGCGGAGAATTATCAACGAAAATAAAATTATTTGAACGGGAATTGTGGAAGCTTTGTCTCGATTACAGATGTGACGTTATCTAGCCACAACAATTGGCTATAAGTTGGGATGGAGCCGTTGTTTATCAGGGCCGAAGAAGGGTCATCATCGTCTGTGGTTATCTTAATCCGATGAAATAAAAATTATATTGAAATGAATTACAAATAAATTATCTCTGCATGATTAACGAATATCAATGGTTGTCTAGAAGACTGAAATCAGAAATGATTTATTCATTATTCATCATATTTAATTATCCTAGAATAATTTATTACTGATTATGATTTTCCGCTTTAGTTTACTATAAATAAATTATAAATAAAACTCAAGTACAAATAAAAAATTATATATATATATATATATATATATATATATATATATATATATATATATATAAAGGGGGTGTGTGTGTGTGTGTGTGTGTTGTTTTGTGGGTGAAATTTTAAAAACCCCAAGATGGAAAATTTTTTACATTTAAAAATATAAAAATATAATATAATATAATATAATATAATATAATATAATATAATATAATATAATATAATATAATATAAAAATATAAAAAATATAAATAAAAATGAGTAAGTTTTTATTGTTGGGTTTTGGTGTTTTTGTTTAAATTTTATATATATATATATATATATATATATATATATTTGTGTAAATTATTTGTTTAAATTTTTATTTTTATTATTTATTATTATTTTTATTTTATATATATATATATATATATATATATATATATATATATAAATAAAACCAAATAAAAAACCACCCGATGCACGCATATGTGCAGACACATCTATCTATCTATCTTTCTATCTATCTATCTATCTATTTATCTATCTATCTATCTAAACACCAATTATTTTTCTCACAGGTAATAGTCGGAGATCTCCTATATGTAAACAGGAGGATGACGTCACCGATGACGTAGCCAGCGACAACGACAAGAACAATAAAAGTTCCAAACGTCAGAGACGTCAAAGAACCCATTTTACAAGTCAACAACTTCAGGAACTCGAAGCCACGTTCCAGAGGAACCGCTATCCGGATATGGCTACACGAGAGGAGATAGCTGCCTGGACTAATCTTACTGAAGTTAGAATTAGGGTAGGTACCGTCAATAAAAGATGATGATGATGATGATGATGATTAGTTGATATCATTTTCTGAATCGTTTGTTGTTAACGACAATAATATTAAACTATTTTATCCGACATTAGTACGCCAGTCCCACAAATCGGTCTACCGTGTGACTATATTTATGAAAATACTAATAATTATCAACCATCTGTAACATTTTAATATTTTGGAACCGAAAAAAATTGGTGACATACAATAGACTTATAGTTTAATATTGTTTAATCTCTTGCGGATCATAATCTCTCGGGTAAAGGTGAGAACAAACAAACAAACAAACAAACAAACAAACAAACAAACAAACAAACAAACAAACAAACAAACAAACTAGAGAAGTAACATTATAAGTTAAGTGACGGCCGGTTGATTGTATTCTGATATTTTTAACAGCGATATATATTTATTCAGAGAAAAAAAAGTCGTTTGGTTATAGTGTCCCATATCTCTCTAATATTATAAAATCTGTAATAGACAAACCTCAATAAATCGAGCAATATAATAATAATAATAATAAGAATATTTAATTATTAAAATTATTATTATTATTATTATTATTAATTTTATAAATTTTATAAAAGAACCTTTCGAATTTAGTTACTATGCAATAAAACCAATCACCGTGCAACTAAAAAATTGAATATTAGTTATCCCTCAAAATCCAATCTTAAAGGTGAGTCTTAAGATATGAAATATTTAAGAATCGCGAACTTCTAATCTTCTCCGAGAACCTGTCACAATAAAGAGTCAACAACCGTAGAACTTGAGTCAACATGAACAGGAATATGAACACTCGACCATAAAAATCTCTCGAGTTTTTGTTGTCACGCCAACTGAATCAATCTTATTTATTCGAAGACAACTGGTGTTTACAAGTCGATGTTAATGTGCTGGAGATTGCTGATATTTAATTCCTATTATCCGGTTGTGTCTAGTAGAGCTCAGTGAACCGGTAAAAGACAAGCAGCCACTTGGTCGATGCGAACCGAGCAGCCACGGCTTTCTAATCCATCACTCTTCCTCCTGAGCCATAACCATCGCCCCGTCCCCAGTGTGATGTTATATTTATCAGCCGGCTGTAGATAACTGTCTCCAGATTGGAGACACTTCACATCCACTGATGTACCATTGTTATCTTTTGACCTTCACCGTTCTCACTCATTTCGGCCGCGGGTAGGCGTTCTGGAACCCCCCCCCCCCCGACACACACGCACGCGCACACTCCCCACGTCTCCTACTCTTCGTAGGCCATTGTTCGGGCACTTACTTCGGCTGAAACACGCCCAGGCGGGCCATCGGCGGCTGAACGGCGGCTGATCGACGGGCCGATGTCCATCCGCCGCCGATAAAGGGCCCGCCTGATGGTGACAATATTTAGATTAATTGAAGCGAGATTAATCGGTGGACAGATTGTCTCCCACTATCCCCCTCATCCGCTCCTTCCATACAATGGTCACCGGCCACCGGCTTCATTTGCATGCCGGCCATCCGGGCGGCCGCCAGGGGCGCTACTAGCCGGAAGCGATGCACAAAGACGGCTTGGACGCCATCTGGTGTTCGGAGAGTTCCGACCGACTCGTCGTTATAGATCTGTCGACAAATTACTATCAGATATTGTCGCTTGATGGCCAGAAATCATCCCCGGTCTCGGCCTCGTTATGACGACGAGCAGCGGCCATTTGTAAATAATACGTCACGTCACGTGATACGATTATTGCTCTTCCGAGACTATTCGTCGGCCAGACTGAGATTTCTTTGACTGATCTCAATAATCGAATTAACATCGATAAATGACAGCTGTTTTTTTGGGGACAATATTCCGATATAATAATTTTGTATACGGATTAAATGTTTGATTAATGTCATCAAATAATTTACCTATGATCAAAAATTAACATCGCTAGATCGCAAAATATCATATTTTTAATATTGTTGTTGTTGTTATTGTTAGTAATATTAGTAGTAATAGTCGTAATGATAATAGTGAAGATAGTAGTAGTAGTAGTTATAGTAGTAGTTATAGTAGTAGGAGTAGTAGTAGTTATAGAGTAGTTATAGTAATAGTAGTAGTAACAGTAGTAGTAGTAGTAGTAGTAGTTATAGTAATAGTAGTAGTAACAGTAGTAGTAGTAGTAGTTATAGTAGTAGTAATAGTAGTAGTAGTAGTAGTAGTTGTAGTAGTAATATAATTTCGCTACTTATTCCCACAACGAATCTATAATCGCCTGTTGTTTATATTGGCCAATAAGAGCAATCATTCTTGGTGGCTCCATCACGTGACTGCTGCACATCACGTGATCATAAAAATGCCTGTTAAACAATAACAACAACAAAAAACAATGACGACGACGGCATCGACATCAACAACAACAACAACAACAACAACAACACCGACGACAAACTGGTCCTACTGCCTCCTGGATCTACATCAGTGTCGGCAATGAAGACCAAATGATCCATAAACAATGTTTTATTTGTCGCCATAACTGGTTAGTTCTATCCCGCCCAGACTACCGGTTCTACTATCTACCATCAGGATGGCTCGAGCTAATCTAGCACCGATCCACACAGACAGCTATAAATCCAGGACCTCTCCGGATATCGCCGTCCGGGATTCAATCTCGCTCCGGGATTAGCCTCGTATTGGCCTTATTTGTTTTATTGGATGGCGGAGAGCGCCACCCAGTGGCCATTTGGCGCGATCGCCCTAGACTGTATAATGTCACGTGATCGTTGTTGGTTTTTCTTCCTCGTTCCCGGTAGCGGTTCCCCGATAGCGCTACCCCCGCACTACCTCTCACTACCTCCAGCCTTTCTCCGTGCCCACCCCACCCCCGCAATCTGCCGGTCGGTGCTCTACCGAGCGTATACCCCACCCCGTCTTCCCGTCGACTCCCACAACTCCCTGTCAAGACTCCGGCTACACGATTCCATCAGTCGACTCCGGCCGGCAAACTACATCCCGACTCCCCCGTGATTTCCCGCCATAATCCTCCATCAGACACCACCACCCACAGAACACCCACCCGACCACCCGGACCGCTCCCCCCCACACACACACCAGAACCGTATCTCAGTCTACACTAATACCTCTTATCATCCCCATTTTCATAACGCCCCTACACACACACACACACACACACACACACACACACACACACACACACACACACACACACACACACACACACACAACACACACACACACACACACACACACACACACACACAATATATATATATATATATATATATATATATATATATATATATATATATATATTACCTTTTCGTGCTAGTCTCTCTAAAATCGCCCCGAGCAAGTAAAAGGCCGGGAGCCAATAGAATTAAGAAGCTCACAGATAGTTGTCCATTGTTCTTGTAACTGAGTCACAACGACGTTAAACCTTCCATCATACAGTCTCTTAGGATTGCTTTACTCACGACTCCATCACCGACAACTCCCTCACTCTCTCACCATCACTAACAGGTAGATCGTGTTCTTTACAATCAGTTAAAATAAAACTACATCTGGTATTGTTAGTAAAGACCACCACTGGTATTACTCGGGATGCTTACTTCTGGTATATTATTAGTGATATCTAGGTAATATTGGTGAGGACTACTTCTGTACTATCGCTGATAATTACTTCTGTTGCTATTGTTGATAACTGGGTATTACTTGTGATAACTAGGTCAGACATGATGGGGTCAATTCGTTTTGGACGATTCCAATTCCACTCAATTCCATTTGGTCAATTCCAATTCCACATCAAATTTATCGATATCCAATTCCAAATTTATCAATTCCAATTCTAATTCCGTTTTTCTCCGACTCTTTTTTGTTGCCTAATACCTTTTACCATGAATAGGTACTCCGAGTACCTATACATGGAATACCTACTCCGAGTAGTTTATATTCCGAGCAGGATTATGATGGAAGAAATATTTCTGAATTAAAAAATTAAATGGAAATTTAATTTCTGTATTATTTTTTGTTCCCATTCTAAACATTGAACGGTAAATTTATAAATAATATATATATATATATATATATATATATATATATATATATATATATATATATATATATATTACAGGCATGCTATCTGGTGATGTCACGTGTTGTGGGTGGAGCCCACGGTATCCAGACCATTTAATTAGTCACTAGGTATTATTGGTGATGACTACTATATTGATATTACGGGGGATGACTAAATATCATAGGGGATGCCACTACTAATATTATTGGTATAATGACTACTGCTGATATTATTGGTGATGACTGCTACTTATGTCACTGGTGATGATGACAAGCTATTATTGGTGATGACTACTACTTATGTCACTGGTGATGATGACAAGCTATTATTGGTGATGAATACTTCTGGTAGTTTTGATGAGTACTCCGGATACTCTTGGTCACGGAAGTGTCATGACTCAAAGTATAATATCCTTGTGAGCACTCATCACCGACAACAAATCTTCATTAATCATCAGACAGTTGACATCTTAATGACGTCAGACGTGACATGACAACACCTTCCGTTATTGTCGTAATTTAAACACTTGTATATAGAATGTACGTTCTTCTATTGATATTTGTGATATATATATATATATATATATATATATATATATATATATATATATATATATATATATAAACACACACACACACAACTAAAATATATATATATATATATATATATATATATATATATATATATATATATAATGTATATGTCTCTGTGTGTGTGTTGTGTGTGTGTGTACTCAGGTTATTTTAGCTTGTACGTACAGTTGTGCGTATGCGCTCCCTGTTATGCGCGTATGTATGTGCGTTCATCCCTTTACAACATTCGCCCACCACCCGCCGTTCTCTCTCAATCATAATCATCTACCCCACAAATCGGCAGACGACACCCAAATTAAAAACGTCGCCATGTTCACCAACGACGCGGAACACGAACCAATGTCTCCCGGAAGTGCGAACGAACAACTTCCGCTATCTGTTTCATCTCGTTTGCGTCCAGGGGGAGTTATTATCGGCGATTGTCATCTCCGATCATCAGAGGACGACAAGAGCCCGATGTGTGTCGTTATTTCTGATCAGAATTCTGCACGCTTCTTGCTCCCTGCTGATGATGATGCTTAAAGAGAGAGAGAGAGAGAGAGAGAGAGAGAGCACAGATCAGCAATACCCGCCATCTTGGGAGCGATTCGGCCTCGCCCCGGCGACCGCACCGCTCGGTATCACTACGCCGACGCTTCCGCTCGCGCAGGCGCAAAGCGAAGCCCGTCAGAGTAGCGGAGCGTAAAATAAGGCCCGGCCCCCAGGGGGCAGCTCCAACATAAGGCCGAGCTTGGATGGTGCTAATTGTTACACGGTTAGTCTGGCGCCCGTATAACGGCTGACAAACGACCCGGCCGCCATGTTGGCACGTGATCACCGGACGCCATTACGTGCCCAGCTGAACACGATAATGTGATGGCGGCAAAAGAGCAAAAATGGCGCCGTTTACTCGACGAGCCGCTCGATGGCCGCTCGATGGCCGCTAGGTGGCGGACTGTTTTTAAATAACTTAATGATGTGGCTTTCGTACGAGCTTTGTCATCACCTTCTTTCAATATCTCTCTTTACGGTGTGGGGGGCGCCTCTGTGGTCTAGCGGTAGGGTGTTGGACCACATATCACTACCACCCGTGTTCGAATCTCAGCGTGGGCATATCTGAAGGTTGTTTCGTCTTCGACTTCGCTTCATTACCTTAGGAGGTCGCTCGGCCCATTTTGCCTACCATGTGCACAAAAGTGGCCGTAAAACATCAATCATCAATCAACAATCTCTTTACGGTGTCCCACTGGCACATACTTCCAGATTGTGGGTTCGAATCTGACTGGTATCTAGAAAGTCGCTCCTCGGTCATATGTTTCAGGTGTGACCAGGGTTGGGGTTAAACAAATAACTCACTCACTCACTCACTCACTCACTCACCATTTCTCTCTCTTTCCCCTTTCTTCTAGATCTGGTTCAAGAACAGACGGGCCAAATGGAGGAAGAAAGAGCGTAGCATCGAGACGCTGAAGTCCGGGTTCGGATCCCAGTTCAACGGCTTCATGCAGCCGTTCGACGGCGGCCTCTATCCAGGATACTCGTCGTACAATAATTGGGACAGTAAGCTGAGTACTCCGTTGGCCTCTAAGAGTTTTCCTTGGGCTCTGAACTCGGTCAACGGTCTTCCGTCGGTGGTCAGCTCTCAGCCCATGTGCTTCTCGGCGCCCGGAACTAACGTCAACGCCAACATGGTGCCCAACGTACCCAGCATGCCCAGCGTCGGCGGTACGGCCAGTACAGCCGGTACGTGTCCCTATGCCTCCGGTACGCCGCCCTACATGTACAACAGAGACCAGTGTACGAGCAGTATCGCCGCCCTCAGGCTTAAAGCCAAACATCACTCGACCTTCCCGTACACCGGCGTACCGACGCGACAATCGCCGCTGTCGGCCTGTCAGTACACTTCCGGTTCCGGTCTTGTCTGAAGATGGCGGACGATCCGTTATTTATTTGTCGTCATAGAAAATGTCTACTTTCTTACGTAGTCGGTTCGCTTCCTGTGTACGCGATCGTGGTACGACGGTGTGGGACTTGGAAAGATTCTTATATGATCCGCGAATGACGTTCTCAGATACATCCCCGCTATACTAGGACGTGCGAGCCTGTATGACGTGGATTTATGTGGTACGATTGTTGTACGTCCTGCCACGATTATGGTAAAATGTGGTACGATCATATTGAGACGTAGTACGCCTGGTGCCGTCATCGTACGACGCGGTACGGTCTCTGAACGGCCCAGTACAATTGTTGTGCCGAGTGACACAAACACTACTAATCGTAATACAGTTTTTGTACGACATTGTACGATTGTTGTACACCATACTACGATTATTGTACGACGTGTGGTATGAGTGTCGTGGTGTGTGCGCGTGTGTGCGCGCGCGAGTGTGTGTATGCGTGCATGTGTGTGTGCGTGTACGCGCGCGTGTGTGTGTGTGCATTTAGTAATTGGCGATTCGTAATAAGTTGCTGAGTGGCTTTAAGTGAGATAAAACCCATCTTTGATGTTTGTACCAAAAGTTATTCTGTTATTTCAGTTTGTTTGTCGCATTTTGTTTTGTTTCTGCACGTAAACATCTTCTGTTAAGCAATTATAATGTGTCACTTGTTAGATATTCGGAGAAGTCATAAGAAGTTCTCTATAATGATTAAACACATTCTAGATGCAAACAATTATTATTCCAAAAGAAGCGAGACATTTATTAGATAAAAAGATGGATTTTGATCGTCTTCTAAAATCAATATTTTCGTGATCACAATGACCTGTGTAGTTAATATCGAGGATAATAGGTTTGTTGTTTTTTAGTAAACAAACAAACAAACAAACGGACTCATGTAGTAAATTATTTGTGTTTAGGTTTAATTTTTACCAGAGAGGAGTTTTTTTAAATACTTTTTCTCCTTGTATTATAAAGGTGTACTTTATGTATATCTGATACTTTTTTGTTGTTTATATATATATATATATATATATATATATATATATATATATATATATATATATATATATATAATTGTAAAGTAATAAATTGTACAAAATCAGATATTCTATGTACTTGATAATTTGTAAATAGATGATCCTTAATAGTCTGATAACTATGGCTAAAATATGTGGGTGAATGAATTTTGTCAGTCTGTCTGTCCATGATATATATATATATATATATATATATATATATATATATATATATATATATATATATATATATATATAATATATAGCCTTTTCAATAGCAGCCAACATCCGACGTTATACGTCGCCTATTTTATCGCCAGAAAATCGGTCGGCTACTTTGGTTTTGGCGAAAAAGTGGCCTAGAATGCACCAAATACTCCATTTTTCCAATTTTTCCACTACTCTGTTACTATGACCACCACTACCCTACGGCCTCACTACACTACCCCTGCATCCATACCTCCCTCCAACAATGCCGCGGCAATGTCGGTGCGGTGTTCTTACAGGCCATCACAGGTGAGCTGTATGCTGCCTACTTTTTGTAAGGAGTCGTCGCCTCTATTTCTTACTGTTTGTGTGTGTGTGTGTGTGTGATTGCTTGTTTGTTTGCGTGTTTGCATGCTTGCGTGCGTGCATTCTCTGTCTGTCTGTCTGTCTGTCTGTCTGTCTGTCTGTCTGTCTGTCTGTCTGTCTGTCTGTCTGTCTGTCTGTCTGTCTGTCTGTCTGTCTGTCTGTCTGTCTGTCTGTCTCTCTGTCTGTCTGTCTGTCTGTCTTTTCTGTCTGTCTGTCTGTCTGTCTGTCTGTCTGTCTGTCTGTCTGTCTGTCTGTCTGTCTATAATATATAATTTTATATTTATCTATCACATCTTACATTAGGTTGGTACTAATCCTACAAGATAACAAAGACGATGTAATCCTTGAGAGTTGTTAGTTTAAGTTACCGATAATCACAGATCTTAGCCAATCAGTGAAGGATTTCGTGGCTGGTTACATGCAGATATAGCCAAGATTATTGTAATCCTCTTGTAATCCGTCGGTAATCTTTATGCAATCTGTTTGTAATCGGTGTGATTTAACAATCGGTAATGGAGACCAAAGTTCCGGTCATACACTTAATAAGACAACGAATTCCTGCAGATTTTAGAAAATTTTAGATATCGTAATTTTTATTTCGTCCGCTTTTATCGGGAGGGGGGGGGCTTACAGAAATATAATTTATTTATTTTATCATAATTATTCTATTTACAATTGTCTGCTACAGTGAGAACATTTAGCTATTTTTAAGATAGACATATAATTTACTATATGTCCAGTATTAGATGAACTTATTACATCTATCTCACCTGTAAGAGTTAACTGATTTATGATAATTATGGCTAATTAAATGTGTTTATTTCTCATCGGGGATTAGTTATTTTTTATCTAATTTATATGACTCGAAGACTACAAAGAGTCTCTCTCTCTCTCTCTCTCTCTCTCTCTCATTCACGTTCACGTTCACATGTGTTATGAGGCTACGGACGTGAAAAATGAAACACGCTTCAGACACATCCTAGTCGAGGTCTGAACACGGGTCCTAGAGGTTTGTGACCATCTACGTTATTAGTTGGGCCACGGGGACACCCCAATCCGTGTGTTTGGAGGGGCGGTGGGGGGTTGTTGTCGGTGTGCGTGTCCACATATGTACGTGTGTGCGTACATGGGTTGGCGGCCGTGCATCTCATCTTCAAGGAAGAGATTCTGAGCCGTCTGACAGGTCAAAACCTCATCGAATGTGTCTTAATACTGAGGGAACCACTGTGTGCTTAGCCTGTGTGTACACAGATCGTATTGACACGGGCCGACGGCGAACGCAGGTTGAGCATAGGTTGCTAAACACAGGCCAAACACAGGTCGAACACAGACTGAACACAAACAATAGTAATGCTATATAAGCGTATTAAACTGGCCACTGATAGCTGCCGGTTGTAGCAATTAACATGTCTGGTTGTCGAGAGGCTTACACTTAAAACACTCGATAGTGTACACATTACAGTCTAGTGCATGTCAAACAATAGAGTCACATAACAGTCGCACCTTTTGGATGGATACACCGGTCACATCGACGTAGGACGGAAGTCACGGATATATGGCAACAGTCACGCAACGGTCACGTTTAAGTTGCTTACTGGTCACGTGACAGTGACGCTCGATGGGTGCACAAGCTGGTAAAAGAATTATAGCTACGCAGCAGTCATATATCATTCACATAACAGGCACGTGGTATTGGGGGTAGCAGTCATATTCCAGCCGCATACCAGTCATGTTGCAGTCATTTTCGAACCAAACAACAGTTACACGTAGCTACCACATACTGTATCATACAACAATCATATATATTGTATCGGTCACAAAACGGTCATACAACGGACAAACAATCACACGTACAGAAGTCATGCATGGCTCTCGTGTGAAATAATTATACAACAATCATAGTTCATATTTTGATTGACTGATAAATGTATTTATTTATTTATCTATTTGGTTGACAAACACTACAGTCTCTAGCCACAGAATAAGCAGCCATCAGTCATACAACATTCGGGTTGTGGAATTGAGGCTGAATATATTAGGCGTCACACTGTACTCCAATGACAATTAATATTTATCCTATGTAAAATAAACAATGTCAACTGAGAACTGAGGGGCGGGGGGGAGGGGTTGCCGAAGGGGGTCTGCCAAATGATATATAAGGCCTAACTCGGGATGAGTGAGTTATATCAAAGGTTAACAATATAACGCATACAAAAATTATAACAATTACAGGTAGGGTGGCTAACACATACAAAAATTATAACAATTACAGGTAGGGTGGCTAACACATACAAGAATTATAACAATTACAGGTAGAATGGCTAACAGCAAAATGTTAATCATAACAAATAGAATTACTAACACCAGAATGTAAACAACTACAAGTAGGTTGGCTAACATAAACATGATAACATTAACAGGTTAGTATTTAGGTAGAATACCTAGAATGAAAATAATAACAATACAAGGTAAGATGACTAACCCATAAAATATTCATAATAACAGATAGGATGACTAACATCTTAATTGTTAGCCTATATTTGGACTAACATTCAATTGAAGTATAAAGAGATTTTATATTAAATTGTTTACAGAGCATCTAGAAGTTATTGGTAAACAACAACTGTAAACAGATATATATATATATATATATATATATATATATATATATATATATATGATAATTAAATGTATAATGTTGTTGTTATTGTTGTTGTTTTTATTGCTATCTTATAGTTATGTACATCACTAGCTAAATGGTCAAGGCAACTCAGATTACGAGGTGAAGTGATTGATGAAACATCCTTCACACTTAAACTGGTTTGGGATTTGAAATCCACTTCTAGAAATCTATGGTCAACTGTCATATAAGATATAGACTACTAGTACATCAATAAATAGATGAACAGTTACATAGATAGATAGATAGGTATATATATATATATATATATATATATATATATATATATATACAATAAAGCAATATTTACACTGTAACATATTACCCAATAGTAAACATATATAAGTGATGTATTAAATTAATTAAATAATAATTAATAATTAATGCACGACGTTAGTTATCTGACTTTTCTGTCTGTGATTGTCCATTTTCTATATACGAACGTATAACTGTATATAACAGTTCACACACACATACACATATATATATATATATATATATATATAAATATATATATATATATATATATATATATATATATATATATATGGGGTGTAGGCGCGTGCGTTCGTTCGTGCCTGATTACGTGAGTATGTGTGTGTGTGTTTGTTTGTGTGCGTGCGTGTGCGTACGCGCTTGCGTACGCGCGTGCGTGATTACATGAGTGTATGTGTGTCTGGTTGTGCATGCTTGTGCCTGTATGTGTGACCTGACGAAAGTACTCCGTGTAGCATCCCGTCATATATAGTCGGATGTACGAGATGTTGTCAGATGTTTATCTTAAACTCGTCGACATCTGTCGACTAAAGTGAGACATGCGGATTGAAAACTGAACCCCAAAATATATGACCTTCTACCATCAGACGACAATAATGAAGATTCTACCACCATCATCAACACCAACACCAACTACAATAACAACAACAATAATAATAATAACAACAACAACACTCTATAGAACAATGGCCGGCCATACAAGTCGCATAATGGGAGATTTACTACATAATGGCCAACAACCATTATAACATGCTTCATCTGTGATGTCGTTCTTAGAATCAACACGCTCACAGTTGGTGAAGGGCCGTGTTTAGACAAGGATCACGGCTCAATACACGACACACAATGGTCGAGAGAGAAACTTTGATTAATTTTCCACACAGTCAAGATTTGGTTGTGAGAAAGTGTGAACTATAGTGGACGAAATTACAGTCAGGCCGACACAACAAAGGGACGAAATTACAGTCCGACTGATGTCGGATAGTTAACACGTCGAGACTGGAATATTGGGGTCAGCAGATGGCACAAACACTTCTGAGAGACTGAAATGTGTCAATATTGAATGATATGTAATATCTGGGATATGGCAGGTAACCTTATTGGTTATATTGTCAGATGGGTTGTAATATAGGCCGGGTTGTCATATATATATATATATATATATATATATATATATATATATATATATGATATATGAGAATATTAGGTGAATTTGAGAATATGATGTATAAAGCAAGATGTTTAGTGGAGTTTGACATTGATGCTTTGATCTAGATCCGCACAGATCATGAAACGTATAAGTTTATGACTGCCTGATTTAGTTTTTTGGCTAAACAGTGCGTATATATATATATATATATATATGTATTATATATATATATATATATAAGAACGTAGTTACTTTTGAAATTAATTTAGAGCTGCAATCCTTCAGATTTCAATGATGTAATTAATATATATATATATATATATATATATATCAACCTGGGGTAAACGGAGGCCAATGTATGTTAGCCAAAACCCCAGCTACAAATACGCACATGTTGGTATATTATGCGTGCGCTCACGCGAATACATGAACACGAATATATACATAATTTGAAAATGTACGTAAGGCGTTTATGTGTGCGTGTGTATATCTGCAAATACTTAGTACGTGTAAATCTAAGCTTGGATACTTGGCATTTGGCAATCTACCTATAAATGTATTAATTTTGAGCACTTCCTGGCAGATTATAGAGCAATAACATCATAACAGGACTCTGTATCTCTTAAATAGACACTCAAGGCTAATATAGGTAACACCGAAACTAAAGTACCTACAACGAACCTAATGACCTTGTGGCCTAGATTCTCACTTTGAAGTTAGTTATTACGAGAATGATGGTACAAAGATAAGAGAGATGGATTAGTAATTACATCATGACGACTAGACATACAGACCTCTAACACCTGTCCTCTAAGACAAATGGTAGAATAAGTGGAAATACACAAAGTAGAACATTGCCAACCGGTCTTAAAAGGTGGCCGGAATAGAAATGATCGTTGGAAGCTGCGCCATCTAGTGAATGGTGTTTGTGAAGTTGGCGTAGGTCTATGCGATGATGACCAAAATACGCGAGCCATGTTCTATTTTAACTCCATTTAATTTCATTTAGTGTTGTCAGCATCATGCGATTACAACGATATCCCCCTTTAAAAAGTAGGTAATATAAAATTAGTGATATGCCTCATCTCATACACAGTACATCACACGCAGACACATTACACCTATAATATAAATGTATATGCCTATGTATGTGTAGTGTCTATTTACCGATTCTATCTCCTGTGGAATCTCTGCAAATAAATCGACCAATACATCAGTAATTAACAAGTCTGTCTGGTGTCATGTTTGTTTAGATTCTTAAGAGTAAAGAAGGGTGATGTTGTGACGTCATATTACAATAATTCCCATAAAATGTGCTAAAATTGTACTCATACATATTTAATCACAGTCTTTTCATAGAACCACACACCCCGCCGATATAATATTGGTGCACGTGCGCTCGTGTTTGTTTATATTTTTGTGTTTGTGTGCGTGTCTTGCGCATGTCAATGACTGTGTCCTTCCATGTGTGTGTGTTTGTCTCTCTCTCTCTCTCTGTGTGTGTGTGTGTGCGCGCGCGCGCGCGCGCGTGTGTGTGTCAACCGAAACATTGTCAACCGGTCTTAAAGGAATTAAGGCAAGAATAGGGATTGTTGAATACTCTCTCTCTCTCTCTCTCTCTCTATATATATATATATATATATATATATATATATATATATATCCCATGTCGACTGTCATCTTTATATTTATCCAGATGATCCGGTTATCAGGATTTGTTAATCACCTATATCCAGTTGACTTTCATACACACATCGTGTTAATATTACCATCAAATATTTTTTTCGACGACCAAATGCCCCATGAATGACGAAATATTTCGAACTCTTCGTAATGGAGGTGCTGATGTGACGTTTCAGGTTCGAATCTGGTGACGTTCGCCACCGAAGTATTTTCGTACCCGAACCTTTTCGCCAGAGAACATCAAACTCCCCATCGAAGGTTGGCTCACATTAGACTCAAACAATCGCTATAACGTACCAACATATATTATAATGAAATAATATTATTTTTTTTTTTTTGACGAGAGGTTTTCTGTGAAATAGTTGTGTAGGAATTATTGTTAAAACGAAGTACGAGTTAGAGTTGGTTGATATATAAAACCTGTGTCCAAGGACTCTGACAAAAAATAGGTCTGAAAAATGGCCGGTTCTTAAACCCACCGCCCCCTCCTACAAAAAACCTGACATAAACATACACCTTTATCAGTTTAGCTATTAATTAACAGCCAAATTATTATATAAAAAATACGATGACGTTATCACATTATAGAATCCATCGTCTAGAGAGAGAGAGAGAGAGAGAGAGAGAGAGAGACTAGACTCGTTATCACTTTGATGTAAGCTTTATCTATATCTCTGGGATTAATGGACATAATCCAACTCCTAGTGATGTCCACAGATAGTCTCGGTAGCTCTTCCACCCATAAACTGGTGTCTTACCATCAAAGGCGTTCCTATATACCGACAGACACCATTAGAGTTATACCTCATCGTGTATATTACTTGACAACCTCTGCTGATGTCCGTTGACGCGATTAAACACTTGTAAGTAATTAAAGCGGCCGATTTACATGAATCGATATGTGGTTTGCTTGTATTAATGGTAAATAAATGAAGAGACAGATATGCGAATTTCGCCGGTTAGTGGTATAATTAGGTCAGAGGTTATCGGGTTAGTGTCTAGAATTGGATGGACGGAGATGGCGGTCGGAATTGTCGAAAAGTGGAGTAATTTGGAGTGAATTGGGATCTATAACGGACGACTGACTGTCTCACGACTGAAATTATTGTTGACTTTAATCTGGTTTGGGGTTAGCTTAATTATAAACTGGTGATTATAAGGAATTTTAAGGCCAATATAATAGGTTTATACGTCTGCTCCTTAGTCAACTGGCCTGCCTGCGTGCCTGCCTGCCTGTCCTGTCCGCCTGTCACTAAGCTAACTAATCAATATAACTATCATTGTAAAATATATCGAGATAAACACCCAAATATATATATATATATATATATATATATATATATATATAGATAGATAGATAGACATGCAAACAGACAGATAGATAGACAAGCTAACAGACAGATAGATAGACATGATAACAGACATATAGATAGACATGCTAACAGACAGAGAGATAGACATGCTAACAGGCAGATAGATAGACATGCTAACAGACAGATAAATAGATAGACAGACATGCTAACAGACATATAAATAGACATGCTAACAGGCAGATCGATAGACATGCTAACAGACAGATATATAGACATGCTAACAGAGAGATAGATAGACATGCTAACAGACATATAAATAGACATGCTAACAGGCAGATAGATAGACATGCTAACAGACAGATAGATAGACAGACATGCTAACAGACAGATAAATAGACATGCTAACAGACAGATAGATAGACAGACATGCTAACAGACAGATAGATAGACAGACATGCTAACAGACAGATAAATAGGCATGCTAACAGACCAGATAAAACAATCAGAAATAAAAATTTGCAGTAGATAAACATAGATAAAATACAATGAGATGCGGAGATATTCATTCATTCATTCATTCATTCATTCATTCATTCATTCATTCATTCATTCATTCATTCATTTGGTCAGGTAGTGAGTTTGCGATTGAATTAGTAATGATGACATTGAACCGCTCGCTCACTCACTCACTCACTCACTCACTCACTCACTCACTCACTCACTCACTCACTCACTCACTCACTCACTCACTCACTCACTCACTCACTCACTCACTCACTCACTCACTCACTCACTCACTCACTCACTCACTCACTCATGCATATCCCTTGACGAGCTCAAACTGATGCCAAACTTCTCCTAACAACAAACCATCTTCAACCAATTATCGACGTAATTGTCGCCATTTTTATCACGTGACACCAGCACCGTCGCCCCGGGAGACGACATGGCGTCAATCTGGATCCTAATATTAGACTATCACCAACTGACAACAAATCTGACAGAAGAATGAAATTATCGTGCAAGTGCAGGCGAGATTCCGGCGCCAGCCATCAGCGTTGCGTCTTGTCAGGATCACTTATCCAGATGAGATATTTTCTCACCTTATCTAATGTATCCACGTCAATCCAGACAAATCAAACAATTAGTTGGATCGGGCGGGCCGACCCGACATTCGTTCCGCTCCGAAGGAAACCACCTAGCGGCAAGTGAGTTGTCCGGATTAAGACGTCATTTCCGGACTGTGACGTCATTCAGGAGCTGACAGATGGTCGGTGGTGATTAGTTCTGACGGCGCCAAATAGCGATAGTTTGGTCAGAAATATGGCGACGCTGAGGCCCGGATGTGAGGAAGTTATAACTGACCGGAAACGGCTCGAAGGGGGCTGGATACAATGGCAATGGCCGCCGGTCCCTTGGTAGTTCGCACAGTGTATGTGTTTGTGTGTGTCCATAATATATATATATATATATATATATATATATATGCGTGCGTGCGTGCGTGTGCGTGCGTGCGTGTATGTGTCTGTATATATGTGTGTGTGTGTGGGGGGGGGAAACATATATCCGAGGAGCAGACAATTTTGGATTCATCCCACAAACATGGTTATAAGCCAGATTCGAACCCACAACGCTCTACTCACACAACAAACTGAGCGTACGTCGTCAGTACGCGCATATCTATACATATAAGATTACCTCGGCGTATATACCGTTGTTTATTTTCCTATATCAGTCGGTGTCACCAAATAAATAAACAACGTCGATAACCAAAACACAGACACACACAGGCATGCACGCACGCACGCACACGTACAAACGCGCACGCACTCAGCAACAATAGAAGTGAACTTAAAACGATGACCCAAACAGCGAAATAAATAACCCGAATAACTGCCCCCTAGTTAGCCGACTGGGTTTCAATAACCATTAGCCATATAATTATTGTTTATGTTATTTAGACACTGACTATATAAATAATCTTAGTGTCTAAAGTCATTTGCCACAGAACCATTAGCCGTGAGTGATTACCGTCATTAGAGAGATAAATAATCTCTGGATATTAGCGACGAGCTATAGAAATAATCTCTGTGACAAAAATAATTATCTGGCCGAGTTTTTGTGGCACCGCTCGCGACGAGGCTGACACGCCGCTCCTGACACATAGAACGAGTCCGTGGACACGGTATGGAATACTGTATGCGACATGGTACGCGAAGCGGGGTTCGAGTTGTGACCCAGTATAGGAAGGCGCCCTGTGACGCAGTACGTCGTTCTGATTGCGATACAGCGTATGTGACACTGGATTATGGATCAGTTTGTGACACGATATTTGGATCAGTCTATGACGGAAGATGTGACCCAGTTACCGATGCACACTCTCATAAATACGGTATGCCCTTTGTGACACTGGATAGCAAAGGGTCTGTGGCCCAGTTTGTGACACAATTTGCGATCTTGCGTTTCACACAGTCTGCGACAACGGCCTCTGACACAGTAAGAGGATGAACCACATAAATAGCGTCGCATCGATAACAAGCATACCTGCTACAGTGGCGCCATCTATACAGTAGCGCGGCATTTCATCTCCAATCAGCCACGCCATCTCTCGGCGTCACACAAGAGCGTGTCATATACACCCGCCCCCCGCCAACGCGACATCAAGTCACGTGACCAGGTCACGAGGGCTGTAATGACCACGTGATACACGGCAGATTGGCTCGTTTGTTATCTCCGTTAACAGATCACCAACCGGCAATTGGCTCTCTTCCGCTGACGCCGTGATCGTATCTGAGTGATGGTGACGTCACGGTGATGGCTGTCACGTGGTCGGCGAGATGACAGAAGGATTTCGGCGATACGCCGAATATATTGCCGAATTGTCGCCAGGTGGCACGCACAATCTACTCATAACGACACCTAGCGGACGTAAGATCACTCCAGCGGGCGCGGCCATGTTAACGATCTATGATGTATTATATTATGTGATATATTTGGTGTTTGTTGTACGAAAGACGATCATTTATTTAGATAATTGAGCCTTCATGTCATAAGTCTGAATGATAAAGAGGAGGAATTATATTCTGCGGAGATATAAATTCCTCATTATATATATATATATATATATATATATATATATATATATATATATGGATAGGTAGAGAGAGAGAGAGAGAAGATGGATGGATGGACGGATAGATAGCTAGATTAATTGATAGAGAGAGGGAGAGGAAAAGTTTTTATATTTGTACCAATATATCCTCAAATAATCTGTTTATTAAACAAACACATACACACAGAGAGAGAGGGGGGGGTAGATAGATAGATAGATAGATAGATAGAAATATAGATTGATAGATAGAGATAGATGGATGGATGGATGGATGGACGGACGGACGGACGGACGGACGGACGGACGGACGGACGGACGGACGGACGGACGGACGGACGGACGGATAACGATAGAGAGTAGAGTGATAAATAACGAGATAGATATAGATAAATGAGGACTTTAATTAAGGTCAGTCAGTTATTGTCTCTAATTCCCGTCCTAACTAAACCAGAGGACCGACTCAATCAATCGGCGCCCAGGGGAGCATCGATGAAAATGGCCGTCCGACGAGCAACGCCACCTGCCGTGAGTCATTCTATACTCTCGGCCGGAGAGGGCGCTAAATCCCCCTTCCGGCCGGCGCTCGATACGTCACTTCCGGCGTCACCGACTTCCGGCACTCTACGTCAGCGAGTTTCTTCCGTCAGGCGGCGCCACCAGCTTAGGTTAGCCGGCGAGTGGCCCGTTCTAAATGAAATAACCCTCCGTCTTGTCGGTCAGCCATCAATTTCCCATTCTGAACCGTCCAATTAAGCGTTATAGAGAAATTCCATTCTTGGCCGCGTGGGCCGCCTAATCCAGGTTGATCCTGGCACGGCCCCGGGACCGCTCGAGATCCAGACGGCTGGCCGTAGGACGGCTGGCCTAGCCGTGGCCTAGCAGTGGCCTAGCAGTGGACTATAAGTCGGCTAGCTTCTTCGTGATCTTTGTCACAACCAGCCATCATATATATATATATATATATATATATATATATATATATATGGGAGATGTTGGTGTACCTAAAGGAGTCCCTGTAAACCGAACCAATGGTGACCTGAAATGGAAAGATACTGAGCAGACACACGGACAGACCGAAAATGGGAGGGAGCCTGGGAGACAGAGAGGGGGTAGGTACAAGGGGGAAACGGGGGAAGGGAAGTGGTAGAGGGAAACTAGCCAGAATAGAAAATAGAAAGAAAGGAGGCTGGAGATAGACCCGGTAACTGACAAGGAGGGGGGCTTAGATAGAGGAAGGAGAGAGAGAGAGAGAGAGAGAGAGAGGGGAGAGGGGAAGACAGACAGACAGACAGATAGACAGATAGACTAGGTACAGTACTATAGTTTCACCTTATATGATCTAAAGCCCTCCAGAGCCCAGCCTCTTCTATTATTAACTAGAAGCGTCCCACTGAAGACTAACTCTGATAGAATGACGACGTTCACGAGAAAACTTGTCAAATATCGATAGACATCTGACAAATATGGTGACCTATTGTTAAACATTGGGGGCCATTAATACCACATAATGTATAAATGTTATTGGTGTCTAACAGCTCCGTTATATCCGAACACGTTAACAAGTTACTTACGATACGACCTTTATAACGTCGATGACTGTAGTTGTGCCTTTTGTGTACTCAATGATGTGGTGTTATTACTGGGCTGTGATACTTGTGTAGAACTACTGTGATTGGACTGTTACACTACTACAGGAGTAGTTTCCTGATACCAGTCTATTATGCTACTTTAGGAATGCGGTACTTTTACAGGACTGTGGTACTGTCACATGACCACTGTACTGCCATAGCACTATAGTACTGCTACAGGACTGTGGTGACGCTACATGACCACTGTGCTGCCACAGGACTGTGGTGCTGTCACATGACCACTGTACTGCCATAGCACTATAGTACTGCTGCAGGACTGTGGTGACGCTACATGACCACTGTGCTGCCACAGGACTGTAGCGTTGGTGCAGAACTGTGGTGCCACTGAGGATGGTGATCCTGCAACAGGATTGGTGTTCCTGTTGAACTATAAGTGTGCAATTGAACTGTTATGCTCCAAGAACTCCGTGGTGGCACTGCAACAGGCCGATGGTGCTGTTACAGGACTGCAGTGCTGCTACAATAATGTGGTGCTGCTACGGGAAAGTGGTGCTAGTACAAGTCTGTTGTGCTGCTACAGGACTATGGAGGACTATTAAATAAGTCCTTCTATACTATACTAAACTATACTATACTGTACTGTACTGTACTGTACTGTACAGTGCTGTGCTGTGCTGTGCTGTGCTGTGCTGTGCTGTGCTATAGGGTAATAATCCTGCTGCAGGACTGTTCTGCTGTTGTTTAACTATAGGACTGTGATACTGACATAGGACAAAGGTAATACAAGTATAGACTGAGTATTTCTACAGGACTGTGTTACTGCTATGAGAATCTGGATGGACTGCGATTCTGCTATATGACAGTGAGACTATACGTATAGTATGCAGTGTTTCTGCAGAACTGTGCTAGTGCGGTGGGACTCTGGGACTGTGATACCGCTACAGGACAAAGGTGCTACACATATAGGCTGCAGTGCTCCTACAGCAATGTGGCCCTGTTAGTTAGTAGTATATATGGTAAATAGTGTCCACTCTCTCCCTATATATATAAATGTAGCTTTAATTTGGCCTTAAATGATGCTGGCTTACTGTTTGTCATAGCCCCATGACAGAGTGGATATAACAAGGCCAATGTTTATAAATTGTTAGCTTATAAGCTGCTAAACTAGCTCAGTGATGTATATGGCACCAATACTGTAGTAATCTACTTTATGTGATAGCCATGGATTTAGTGAACAATGTTAATATAGTGTGTATAAATGTGGCCTAATATAACAGATCCCTCCTATTATAGCTGTATCCTCGGGGTGAAGAATTGTTTGTGTGTGTATGTGCGCGCGCGCGTGTGCGTGCGTGCGCGCGTGCGCGTGCCTGTGTGTGTGTGTGTTGGAATATATATACATATGTATATATATATATATATATATATATATATATATATATATATATATATATAGTGGCACTGGCCCAGAACATCAACATCTAAACATCCTTTGAGACCTCTACCTCCATAAATCTATAAATAACTAAAACTATACATACATAAATCTAAATATAAAATACTTTACACCTGCACATATCTATACATACGTAGACTTATACATGTGTCTGGTCTACACATCAGCCTGTGGGAACCAGCTAATTCGCTTTTCGTACGCGACAAATATGTCCCTCCCACAGGAAAGCGGCTACATGCAGGCTACGTACAAAAGCGGAAGCACGTGCAAAAATACCATTTGACACCATAGTTCGCAGTAGACAATACGCATGTGTGGTTCAATAGTTAGTACATACACAATATAAATACTTTGACACCACAGTTTACATTCAACTGTAATTTTCTGTCGTTCAAAAGAAACCTGTACATAGAACATTTCGACATCACAGATGCTTTGTTCTGGGTTCAAAAAATCAAACAAATACTATCTATGCATGTGAATCTTATCGCTAGACGCCCGACAATGTGTGTGTGTGATATATAATATTATATTTTATATATATATATATATATATATATATATATAGAGAGAGAGAGAGAGAGAGAGAGATTTGTTAGAATATTTCAGATAACATACAATGTTGTGCCGTATATGATATTGTGAATAGAGAAATTGGACATCCGAGACAGTTTCTCATATCGTCCTTTTTAATGTAGTGTTGATAAATGGCATAATATCAATATTAGTACCAGGAGAGATAATGACTTCTCACGTTTTAATGATTACGTGATACGTTAATTTTGAGAGCATTTAATGAACAAATAATAATAGTCATCAAAATAGTATTACGATGCATGAATATTGTCGTTCGTGCAATATTTCTGACATTTTTAGACACAGAATAAAACCAATTAAATATTTTTTTAAATTATTGATGTGAAGTGGACCGGGTCATAAAACAATTGAAAAAAGTCCAAATGTCTTATGTAACTGGTGTGAGTGGAAGAATCGCGACAAAAATCACGCAAAGGACGAGTGCTACTGGTGAGCATTATATCAACAGCTGAGTGATAACTTGTGATTACTGGGATAAACGTTTTGTGAATCTTTTATGTCAAATAAGTGTACACACAAAGTTAGCAATGTATAATTTTTAGAGGCCCAGATAACTTTATCCGGCTACTCGGACAAGCGCGGGGGCACGCATGCACACATACACACACAGGAAGTCACGTACGAACACACACACAACTACACACACACACACACATATATATATATATATATATATATGACAATGTTATCAATCCCTCAGTATTTCACACGAACACACCTGCTCATGCGTATTCAATTACCATATATTGTTTTATATAATTTTCTAAGTATACCATAACAACAATAAAATGCAATGATTTGAACAACAACAAAAAAGTACTAAATATCAAAGACATCAGACAAAATATTTGATATTTGTGTACCAACATAAAGTAGCTCCTTTATATGGAGCAACCTTTACACTGTGGTGCTGACATCTGGCGAATTGAATTCATCGCCAACAACTAACTCGCTAACAGAGTAAATCGTTTTGTACGACGAGTTTAGGGAACTAACATTATTCTTATACATAGGCATATCATGTAGCAACGTTTCAAACGTCCTCAAATCAACATTATGTCAACCAATCAGCACTTCGGCTTTCAACAGGCAATTCTAGAGATTCTCGCTTCCTGGTAGTGGTAGATCACTCTATTGATGGTTCAGAATGTTTCTCACGAGAATCGAGATATCCAGGTCAGTCCGTCTCTATTTACAAAATGTGCGTACATAATACATATCTATGGTATACATACCAATACACCAACATATTTTTAGTGAAAATATGGCTGCGCACTCACCTACTCGAACTCGCTCACTAATTTGATAATTTTATAGTTGTCCTAAAGATGGCGCCACGTTATAGTAAGCCTGCACAAAACCATCTGTAATCATAATGTGTCCGTGTATGTTTGCTGAAGTAGACTACCCAAACGTGGCTATGTTGATCACATGATCATCATATCATGTGACGACTGCTATTATACGCCAACATCACGTCAAACTAGATTACGTTATATTACGTCATTTCACGTCATGCTATATTATGTTTAGTGCTGAAATTAACTCCAATAATTTCTAGCGTTATTAATGACTCAGAACTAAGTGTGTTTTAGATAGCATAACCACTGTTTGTTATTTTATTATTAACGGTTATAAGTTATGTGGTGTATATGTTATTAATTGTGTAAATACTAAACGCGTCATCCCGATAGGTCTTTTTTAGTTATAATTTTTCGTGTTGTGTGTGTGTGTTTGTGGACTAACTGGTAGCGCGTTGAAACACAGATCACTACCACCTGCGTTCGAATCTCGGCGTGGGCATATCTGAATGGTGTTTCATCTTTGACTTCGCTTCATTACATTTGGAGGTCGCTCGGCCCATTTAGCCTGCAATGTGCACAAAAGTGGCCGTAAAACACCAATCATCATCATCATTAGCATAACATTTCAAAGTTAGTAGTATCATTATGCCAATTCCCCGTAACCATCGTTTTGAAGGGACTTTTTATTTCTTTTAATTACATGTTCCACTTTTAGCAAAAACGATACGACAACAAATATTAAGGTAGAAAAATCCCTAAAATGTAAAATCCTGTCCTCCTGAGCCAGTGCCCTTAACATATATCTTGTTTTGACTTTTTTTTAAAAGGCAGATTGTCAATGACCTTCGTATTAATTCGATTTATTATGTCAGATTATGGCAACAAAAATTATGAAGCCAGTTCCCATATTTGTAAGTTAACGAATTATCTGATTATTTCTAAATTAATTTTGGTTACGATTCAATTTAAATAATATATTATAGACTTAAAATGGCATATAAAAACAGTCAGATAATTGGTATGTCTTATTATTGTAATTATTATTATTATTAGTATTAGTAGTAGTAGTATTAATATTATCCAGTTTATTAAGATAATCAGAGGATAATAAGTAAACGTGATTAAACTTGAAGTAAATGGGAAATGATTAGAAAGCATTATTGTTTAATTACAGTCAGTTTGTGTGTGTGTTGGGGGGGGGGGGGTGTATGCGTGTGTATGTATATGTACCTATATGAGTGCGTCTGTAAAGTTGTTATTGAGAGTGAACAAATACACGTACTGGGAATAGATCATCATAATTACACCAAACATGTGGACGACACTTCAGAGAATTATTAACAGCAGGGGATGTAAATAACCGAAATCCTTACACACGAAGGGACTGACGCGCGAGCGCACGCACGCACATTCACACTGCATACAAATAAGTAAATGTATTATATTTATTTCTCACAATACTGTCATATTTTAACAGAAGAAATAAAACTAAACCTGTTATGTTGATTATAAATGATGTGTGATATACTTCTAAATTATGTTTTATCATTTAAATAAGTATATATATATATATATATATATATGTGTGTGTGTGTGTGTGTGTCATGATGTCAAAACTATGCTGATGTTAGTGTAATTCAACAACACAAATAACAACAACAACAACGACACATAGACCACTAACAATAAATATATCGTCTTGGAAGCAAGTCAGAACACATAACAACACTATGATATAATGATATAACAATATCTGATATTGTTAATAATTGATAGATTAAAACATAATACTGTCTCTAGACTGACGGGGGGACACACACACACACACACACACACACACACACACACACACACACACACACACACACACACACACACACACACACACATACATACACAACACAGAGAGAGAGAGAGAGAGAGAATAAACCCCCAGACAGCCAACCAGATACACAGACAGACAGACAGACAGACAGACAGGTGAGTATCAGTACAATCTTACGTAAACAGAATGACGAGCTAACTACATAATGAAAAGTAAATACAATGAACGCAAAATTAATTCATAATTTACATTCATTATATACAAGATGTTCGATAAACTGTATGTAGAACGTATATATATATATATATATATATATATATATATTATGACAAAATACTGATAAATAAACCTGAAAATGGTTTATTTACGGGTTTCGCTATTTAATAAATTATTATCAATCACGTGACGCTCTCATGGCTATATTGAAATCCTAATCTAACATCAGACTGTCATTATTACAGTCACAACCCCAGTCTAACATCAGACTGTCGTTATTCATTATTACAGTCACAACCCCAGTCTAACATCAGACTGTCGTTATTAGTCAACCCCAGTCTAACATCAGACTATCATTATTAGTCAACCCCAGTCTAACATCGGACTATCATTATTACAGTCACAACCCCAGTCTAACATCAGACTGTCGTTATTCATTATTACAGTCACAACCCCAGTCGGACATCAGACTCATTATTACAGTCACAACCCCAGTCTAACACCAGACTGTCATTATTACAGTTACAAACCCAAGCTAACATCAGCCTATCATTATTACAGTCACAACCCCAGTCTAACATCAGACTGTCATTATTACAGTCACAACTCCAGTCGGACATCAGACTCATTATTACAGTCACAACCCCAGTCTAACATCAGACTGTCATTATTACAGTTACAAACCCAAGCTAACATCAGCCTATCATTATTACAGTCACAATCCCAAGCTAACATCAGACTGTCATTATTACAGTCACAACCCCAGTCTAACATCAGACTATCGTTATTAGTCACAACCCCAATCTAAATCAGACTGTCATTATTACAGTCACAACCCCAGTCTGACATCAGACTGTCATTATTACAGTCACAACCCGTCTGACACAAGACTATCAATATTACACTCGCACCCAATCTAATGCCTAAAGATAATTTTTACAGTCACACCCCAGCTTAACGCCAGACTGCCATTATTACATTACACTGTTAATAATACTGTCACACCCTTACTCTCTTCACCACACATAGTCACAACCCCAGTCTAACAATGGACTCTTCATTATACAGTCACACCACCAGTCTAAAACTAAACTCTTCACCATACAGTTGCACCACCAGTCTAACACCAGACTCTCTTCACTATACAGTCACAGCACCAGTATAACACCAGACTCTCTTCACCATACAGTCACACCACCAGTCAAACACCAGACTGTTATTGTTTTCAGTCCAACAGTCCTGTTGTATGTTGTCTTGCTCGTAAACGCAAATGTTCAATACTGCTACTCATTACGACCTCTCTACTCAAACCGGAAGTAGGAACCGATAGGAAACTTGCTCCAGACGTAACAGCTGGGGCAGGATTGACCAGCCCAAGGGCTCTCAGATCCAGATGGGATGGCATCAGTGCCCTGTGCGGCCTCAGCGATCCAGGGAAGCTGTACAGGGAAGCCCACGGTCCGAAACATGAAGCTAGGGACGAGGCTGGAGATACCGACAGTGGTGACCCCGTGCGGACACCGGATACTGGCATTCCGGCCAGAGTATCCGGAGATTGCAGGAATCCCGATAGGCGGCTGCTCTGTGATGGTAGCTGCTGGAGAAAGTCAACTGTCGCTTTATGACTACTGAATTGAGATAACTCACTCTGAGCTGAGTACAGATCTGTAACACAAGAAGATGACGTCACTTGTTTAGTTTGGAACGCTAGCTTTTTGTTTGTTTCCTAATGCGTTCAGTGAGTGAGTGAGTGAGTGAGTGAGTGAGTGAGTGAGTGAGTGCACTAAACCACATATATTTAATAGGTATGACCAACAATGTATAACAATAACAAAAACGTTAAACAGGTCAACGAAATCAATTCCAAACTCAACTAGACCCACATTACATGATGACATTTTTCGTCCCGCGGCAACACGTGCCGACTTCAATAATAACAGTTAGTTAACATGATTACAACACATTCGCAACATCAACGATTAACGTTAAAGTGGCGGGATTAACGCTCAGCGCCCCCCCCAAAGAATCCCACAATGCATAGCGCGCTTGGTTTGTTTTGGTTTCTGACGTCATCGTGCTTCAGAGTTATTATATATATATATATATATATATATATATATATAGAACAGATCCTTAATCTGACAATACTGACAACATACTATTTGTAGATAATGAAAAGGCATTCGACAAAGTCTGACAAGAGTTGTACTGATGTTGAACCCGTTAATATTCCCCCCCCCTCCTCCCCTCCCTCCCTCCCCAATGGCCTTAGAACATTCAACATCAGTGCCAGCCTCATCAAAGTCAGAGAACGAATAGAACAAATTAGAACAAATTGACCAGCACAACTCTCATCAATGATATCAATCATTGATGAGAGATCCCGCACAACAATTTGACTCGGTCAAGGACGTCCATCTTCATCCAGTATTTTTATAATCTTTTTAGAAGAATGATGATCGGTTTCCTCGTTAACTCGGTTGGACGATTATTTATTTATATCTTAAAACATGAAGATCTATGCTCAGAAAACCAAGTCGATAGCATTGGTAAATTAACGTCATAACGTTTTCAATATTGATATGTGTGTGTGTGTGTGTGTTTTGCTGTGACCACGTTATACGATGTTGTTTTACTATATGACTAAATACTTTAGTGGAACGTTATGATGTCAACTCAGGCTATGCCATAATAGGACAATAACCGCCATCAAAGTACTTAGAGATCTACTTTCTTGAGAAAGTAGTTTCAGTCATTCATCGCACATTACGTACATCACCATTCCGACAGCTCAGTGAATAGAGCACCGTGTCCTGGTTAGGAGACCGTGCTGCAAATCTAGAGCCCAGGGTTCGAATCTTAATTTACAGACAAAAACTTTTGGGAACATGTCCGATGGGATTTAGGGGCCTTTGGAAATAAAACCCCCATCAAAATTTTTAAAACACTTTTTAAAAACAATTTAAACTCACCCCCCGGGTATAACCCTTTGGAGGGATTTCCGGGCCCCCCGGGGTTTTTAAAATCAGGAATTAGTGGGGGTCTTGCCCAAAAAACCCAAAAACACACACGGAGAGGGGGGGGGGATTTCTGGAAATGTATCCATCTATACACACACCCATCCATCAATATTTCTAACCTGATGTTTTGAATGTCTCCGCACTTTCTGAACTCGTGGTTTGACTTGAACTCGAATGGCGCCTATCTTTTCTCGATGTCACTTCCTGTTTATCTTGATCATCACTCCTATTGCTACCATTCAGCTCGCCGTCTGTAAGCAACATAGCCCTGTTAATGCCCACTAGTTATCACCTGTCCCGTGGACTTACTATATAAATGTTTTAGAAATATTAAACAATTAACACAAAAAACCATATAATTATATGTATAAATTGTCGTCAGTATTCCGTGGATAATTAACGAATGATTGGTTTGGTTTGAGGTTTGTCCCCGGTATCGCCTAGAAAAAAATGGCAGAGGCATTAATCCAGAGGGAAATGATGAAATGGGTGGAACGTCCCGCAGACACAACTAACACCTGGATTCGATCCCAATATCTGAAGATCTGCAGTGCACTGCGTTACTAATAGCCTGACAGAAACGACCTTCACCTCCCCGCAGAGGGAGCATTTTGTTTCATTTCGGTAGTTTTATTACCGACATTTTTATCAATAATCCTTCTCCGTCAACATAATACTCGTTTGTTTACAGCTCACTCGGCCATTAAGCATCGCCATGAAACGATTATGCCACTTTTGTACACAAGATAGGCTAAATGGGCCGAGCGACTTCCAAAGGTAATGGGGCGAAGTGAAAGGTGAAACACCCTACTGACATAACCCGACCGGGGTTTGAACCCAGATGCTATAGATCTGTGACCAATCGCACTACCAGTTAGGCCACGGAGGCGCCCCGAAAGATTCGCCCGATGTGGTGCTCGAACCCACCATCCTGGACCTTGGGATGTTACCATTCGGTCATATGCCACAGATGTCGCCAGCGTCGAGGTTAAAAACAGGACACACTTTGTTCCGCTAAAAAACTTCTAAATAAAAAGATTTCGATCTGGATTATATTAGCTAGATATCTACCTTCTACGTCTGGTGATGTTATTGTATTTCTATCATCGTCTTGTGTGTCGTCATTTGATTCACAATATGTCAGAGGTGATCGCTTGGAGTCCTGCCCCACGTCTATGTCGACGTCCAGTGGCTCCCCCAAGTGGTCGTTTTCAGAGCTATCCGACTTTGACTGGTGGTCGTTGTTTTGTGGCCCGTCGTCAGATGTCGCCGTTGTTTCGGTGGCCGCGCCTTGGCTCGTTTTAACTGCACGCTGTTTCTTCCTAAACTTTGCTCTTCTGTTTTTAAACCAAACCTAGAGATGATGAAACGAAATAAATTACGAAGTGGACGCGCGATACGTCTAATTAAGTATTGGGCACTACTTAGTCACTAATTTAGTTATTGATTCTATTAAATATATTTTGTTGTCCGATTTTGTCACCACTGGATAAAAACTTTACACGCAATACAGGCTTATAATAGATAGGACTGAAAAGCTTGCTTGTTGCCTGCTAAGATTTACTTCACTAAAATATATAGATATATAATGAGTCCTATTCTATCAACTTTATCGACGCATGTAGATAGATAATATTAAAAATTTTAACTTTATTAAAATATTTAGAAGCATGATTTATATTTTTTCTGTAAATTCATTATGATACCTAAATCTGTGGCGTACCTCGGCCATGTCTCCCAGGTATACATCATTTTGCAGTTAAATATTTTAATCTTTTGTCGATCCAAACATAGCATTTTTTATCGTGAATGGAAATAAGTCTCAGATTTTATGTTTATGCTTTATAATATTTATTCGGATAAACTATCAAATATACTGTATATAATAATGAATGGCAACTCAATTTAATCAATACCTGAGAGAACCGATACATGACACACATGAATTTCTTTGTTAATTATTAGAATCAATTAATATAAATATATTACAGCCAATTTTTGTTCTGATGTTAAACTAAATAAACAAAATAATATCCGAGTATAATGAGATAAAATGTTAGATAACAACTGATATAAGATTAAAGGTTTGATTCTAAACAACTATAGCCAGTGTGTGTCTGTCTGTGTGTGTGTGTGTGGCTGTCTCTCTCTGTGTGTAAACCATTGTTACCTGTATTCTGGCCTCAGGTAAGTTTGTCATCATAGCCAATCTTTCCCTCATTACTACATCAGGATAATGTGTCTTCTGGAATGTTTTCTCTAAAGCTGCTAATTGTTGGTTAGTAAACGCTGTACGACTCCGTCTCTGCTTCCTCTGACTTCCATATCTGGCCTCCAGTATTATATCTATAATATTATAATGATGATTGATTTCAGTTCCACTGATAACCTCTCACCTTGTGGAAGCCGCTCGATCCAAAAGTGGCCGCGAAACAGCATTTAATATTTATAACTTAGTCAGTATAGCTGTATCTATAGGCCAGATAACGTGCGGTTAATGATTGATGTTTTACGGCCACTTTTGTACACATGGTAGGCTAAATGGGCCGAGCGACCTCCAAAGGTAATGAAGCGAAATTAAAGATGAAACACCCTACAGATATGCCCACGCCGAGATTCGAACTCAGGTATAGTGATCTGTGGCCCAACGCGCTACCAACTAGATCGCAGAGGCGCCCCCCTATAATATTATAATATTATATCTATAATATATTATATTATGACTAATGAGCATTAACAGAAATAATGAACACGGTATACTAGCTCGATGGTTGTTTAGAGTAGACGTTACACAGAGATAACAGTGATGCGTAAGGTAGACAAGAAGAGACAAAATTAGATGTCAGTAAGAACGTCACGTGGCCAGAATTATTGTTTTAGACCGACTTCGATGGAGAGAAGTGTTTAAAGATTTATTATTTATTTAAGTTAAATACGGAGTTGATAGTAGATAATATTAAAATGCTGGATTAGATAAGAATTTTAAAATAGGTCATTTGTCGTCGGTATGACAAAAGGTATGCGTAAACGATAAATATTATGAATAATTGTCATAAAATGTTGAAGAGTTTGTTTGCTCAATCCAATAAAAATATAGAAAATTTATTAAATATTTTTATTTTAATATGTCGAAATCTGAAGTAGAATTTAGTTTCTCGATGAAGATGTTTGTTATATGGGAAAAAAATGTCAGCTTTCAGTTATATACTAGTATTTATTATCACGGGAGGTTTGTATCTGTAAATAATATTACTAGAAAGCTAAGGACAGAATATTAATACGAAATTTAGTAAACTATATTCCTTAATTTAGCTAACAATATAAAATGACCTTATTATGTTTTTTCAGACATTGAAATAACTAGAATATATCGTGGAACTTCGATCAATATAATATCTAATTTACTATGATGATACAAATATATCAAACTAAGCTCCACGTTTTTATTGAAATCCGATTAATTATTTGTTACCTAAAAACATTGTTATATATATATATATATATATATATATATATATTTAGTCACAAACGTCTGTAACAGAGTCAAGACACAAACGTCTGTAACAGAGTCAAGACAAACGTCTGTAACAGAGTCAAGACACAAACGTCTGTAACAGAGTCAAGACACAAACGTCTGTAACAGAGTCAAGACACAAACTTCTGTAACAGAGTCAAGACAAACGTCTGTAACAGAGTCAAGACAAACTTCTGTAACAGAGTCAAGACAAACGTCTGTAACAGAGTCAAGACACACACGTCTGTAACAGAGTCAAGACACAAACGTCTGTAACAGAGTCAAGACAAACGTCTATAACAGAGTCAAGACACAAACGTCTGTAACAAAGTCAAGACAAACGTCTGTAACAGAGTCAATACACAAACGTCTGTAACAGAGTCAAGACACAAACTTCTGTAACAGAGTCAAGACACAAACTTCTGTAACAGATCAAGACACAAACGTCTATAACAGAGTCAAGACACAAACGTCTGTAACAGAGTCAAGACACAAACGTCTGTAACAGAGTCAAGACAAACGTCTGTAACAGAGTCAATACACAAACGTCTGTAACAGAGTCAAGACAAACGTCTGTAACAGAGTCAAGACACAAACTTCTGTAACAGAGTCAAGACAAACGTATGTAACAGAGTCAACACAAACGTCTGTAACAGAGTCAAGACAAACGTCTGTAACAGAGTCAAGACAAACGTCTGTAACAGAGTCAAGACAAACGTATGTAACAGAGTCAAGACAAACGTCTGTAACAGAGTCAAGACACAAACTTCTGTAACAGAGTCAAGACACAAACTTCTGTAACAGAGTCAAGACACAAACGTCTATAACAGAGTCAAGCCACAAACGTCTGTAACAGAGTCAAGACACAAACGTCTGTAACAGAGTCAAGACACAAACGTCTGTAACAGAGTCAAGACAAACGTCTGTAACAGAGTCAAGACAAACGTATGTAACAGAGTCAAGACAAACGTCTGTAACAGAGTCAAGACACAAACTTCTGTAACAGAGTCAAGACACAAACTTCTGTAACAGAGTCAAGACACAAACGTCTATAACAGAGTCAAGACACAAACGTCTGTAACAGAGTCAAGACACAAACGTCTGTAACAGAGTCAAGACAAACGTCTGTAACAGAGTCAAGACACAAACGTCTGTAACAGAGTCAAGACAAACGTCTGTAACAGAGTCAAGACACAAACTTCTGTAACAGAGTCAAGACAAACGTATGTAACAGAGTCAAGACACAAACGTATGTAACAGAGTCAAGACAAACGTATGTAACAGAATCAAGACAAACGTCTGTAACAGGGTCAAGACAAACGTATGTAACAGAGTCAAGACACAAACGTATGTAACAGAGTCAAGACAAACGTATGTAACAGAGTCAAGACAAACGTCTGTAACAGAGTCAAGACAAACGTCTGTAACAGAGTCAAGACAAACGTCTGTAACAGAGTCAATACACAAACGTCTGTAACAGAGTCAAGACACAAACTTCTGTAACAGAGTCAAGACACAAACTTCTGTAACATAGTCAAGACACAAACGTCTATAACAGAGTCAAGACACAAACGTCTGTAACAGAGTCAAGACAAACGTCTGTAACAGAGTCAATACACAAACGTCTGTAACAGAGTCAAGACAAACGTCTGTAACAGAGTCAAGACACAAACTTCTGTAACAGAGTCAAGACAAACGTATGTAACAGAGTCAAGACAAACGTCTGTAACAGAGTCAAGACAAACGTATGTAACAGAGTCAAGACAAACGTATGTAACAGAGTCAAGACAAACGTCTGTAACAGAGTCAAGACAAACGTATGTAACAGAGTCAAGACAAACGTCTGTAACAGAGTCAAGACACAAACTTCTGTAACAGACTCAAGACACAAACGTCTATAACAGAGTCAAGACACAAACTTCTGTAACAGAGTCAAGACAAACGTCTGTAACAGAGTCAAGACACAAACTTCTGTAACAGAGTCAAGACACAAACGTCTATAACAGAGTCAAGACGCAAACGTCTGTAACAGAGTCAAGACACAAACGTCTGTAACAGAGTCAAGACAAACGTCTGTAACAGAGTCAATACACAAACGTCTGTAACAGAGTCAAGACAAACGTCTGTAACAGAGTCAAGACAAACGTCTGTAACAGAGTCAAGACAAACGTATGTAACACAGTCAAGACAAACGTCTGTAACAGAGTCAAGACACAAACGTCTGTAACAGAGTCAAGACAAACGTCTGTAACAGAGTCAATACACAAACGTCTGTAACAGAGTCAAGACAAACGTCTGTAACAGAGTCAAGACACAAACTTCTGTAACAGAGTCAAGACAAACGTCTGTAACAGTGTCAAGACACAAACTTCTGTAACAGAGTCAAGACAAACGTATGTAACAGAGTCAAGACAAACGTCTGTAACAGAGTCAAGACAAACGTCTGTAACAGAGTCAAGACAAACGTATGTAACAGAGTCAAGACACAAACGTCTGTAACAGAGTCAAGACAAACGTCTGTAACAGAGTCAAGACAAACGTCTGTAACAGAGTCAAGACACAAACGTCTGTAACAGAGTCAAGACACAAACGTCTGTAACAGAGTCAAGACACAAACGTCTGTAACAGAGTCAAGACACAAACGTCTGTAACAGAGTCAAGACAAACGTCTGTAACAGAGTCAATACGCAAACGTCTGTAACAGAGTCAAGACAAACGTCTGTAACAGAGTCAAGACACAAACTTCTGTAACAGAGTCAAGACAAACGTATGTAACAGAGTCAAGACAAACGTCTGTAACAGAGTCAAGACAAACCTCTGTAACAGAGTCAAGACAAACGTATGTAACAGAGTCAAGACAAACGTCTGTAACAGAGTCAAGACACAAACGTCTGTAACAGAGTCAAGACACAAACGTCTGTAACAGAGTCAAGACACAAACTTCTGTAACAGAGTCAAGACAAACGTCTGTAACAGAGTCAAGACACAAACTTCTGTAACAGAGTCAAGACAAACGTCTGTAACAGAGTCAAGACACAAACTTCTGTAACAGAGTCAAGACAAACGTCTGTAACAGAGTCAAGACACACACGTCTGTAACAGAGTCAAGACACAAACGTCTGTAACAGAATCAAGACAGACGTATGTAACAGGGTCAAGACAAACGTCTGTAACAGAGTCAAGACAAACGTCTGTAACAGAGTCAAGACAAACGTCTGTAACAGAGTCAAGACACAAACGTCTGTAACAGAGTCAATACACAAACGTCTGTAACAGAGTCAAGACACAACCGTCTGTAACAGAGTCAAGACACAAACGTCTGTAACAGAGTCAAGACACAAACTTCTGTAACAGAGTCAAGACACAAACGTCTGTAACAGAGTCAAGACACAAACTTCTGTAACAGAGTCAAGACACAAACGTCTGTAACAGAGTCAAGACACAAACTTCTGTAACAGAGTCAAGACACAAACGTCTGTAACAGAGTCAAGACACAAACTTCTGTAACAGAGTCAAGACAGACGTATGTAACAGAGTCAAGACAAACGTCTGTAACAGAGTCAAGACACAAACTTCTGTAACAGAGTCAAGACAAACGTATGTAACAGAGTCGAGACAAACGTCTGTAACAGAGTCAAGACACAAACGTCTGTAACAGAGTCAAGACAAACGTCTGTAACAGAGTCAAGACACAAACGTCTGTAACAGAGTCAAGACATAAACTTCTGTAACAGAATCAAGACAGACGTATGTAACAGAGTCGAGACAAACGTCTGTAACAGAGTCAAGACACAAACGTCTGTAACAGAGTCAAGACAAACGTCTGTAACAGTACTTGACTTGATAACTTGAAATTTTGGTATGACTTGTTTCGACGGTGAATATTTCACGTATATATTAATTTAGAAGATCTATCACCAATAGAGAACCATCCAACTTAATACTAGAATCTTAAAGTGAATACTCTGTTTAACTGGAAGTGAATTTAATTTTAAAACACAGGTGTGTCATGATCATATTTGATAAAATCGCTGAAAATAATTGAAGTTGGACTGATACATGCCGTTAAAACGGGGAGTATAATCAATATCGCATACAATAAAGACATTATCCACTGTAATAAGTAGAGTAATAATTATCCACTGTAATAAATACGATAATAATTGTCTATAAACCACCTTTTTAGGTCAGTATTAATTAGGTTAATACGTAAATACATCTTATAAAACATGTAGTCACCTTGATCTAGTCTAATATGTTCAGTAATGTTGTTGTTTCTAGCCACCTTTGTTTCCGAAATTAAAAGATGAAATACTTTCTAAATCTATACCGGGAATCGAACCCCACTTCTAAATCTTTCAAACCTATCGCGCAACTAGCTTCACACACGAACACGCCCTAATACGTTGTGGATACCTTAATATTATATTAATTCGTCAATAAAATAACACTTAGATATAGGATAAAAATATGACGACAGTAGCTCTAGGTTTATATATATATATATATATATATATATACTGGATTTCACCTATTAAATATCATTAATGTAACCTATATGGTGAGTGTAATCTGTAGAGTGTAGTCTCTAAGAGATGATATATATTTTACAACAATGTATAATGTTCTTAAAAGGGTATGTATCCAAGGGTGTACCTTTCCTTCCAACCGATATGCGAGGAACTATATATCGCGCGCGCGCGTGTCTATATGTGTGCGTGCGAGCGTGCGTACGTGCGCGCGTGCGCGCGTGCGCCTTAGCAAAGTGGGATAGAGCACAAATACAGATAACCGTCGCGAATCATGAATACAAACTTTGAACGATTTATCGGATGATGCTGAGACACATATATAACATTTCACCAGAAATACAAATATCCTCTAACCGCAGATATGACTTATTAATTACAGACATATTATAAGCTGCGTAATCGAACTAATTAGACGACGTTTTAATAACTGAAGTCAATCCTGACACTTGGAAGTGAAAAACTCCAGTAATTTAACTGAAATATAAACAAAAGCTTGCACACTTGGAAGTAAAAACTCCAGTAATTTAACTGAAATATAAACAAAAGCTTGCACCTCTAACTCCATGTTATAATAATTTTTTGGTGGCTGATACTATTTCCGAAAGATGCAAATAACATCTATCACTGATACCTCACAGGTTAGGCATAAATTAAATGTTTATTTTGGACGGAAACGTCGTAATAAGTTAGTGTTTATACGGATGATTTTCAGCTGACTGTCACGTGGCTAGTTAATTACCGGGCAGAATATGCACGCATGCTCAGTGTTGGAGTGTACGGAGTGAGTGACGTCACACACACACATCGGAGCTAAATATTACCCTCCATGTTTAGATTAATGTATGACTGTTGTCAGAAACACACGTGTTGATGACGCCAGTACATAACAAGCTTACGTCTTAACCAAAATTCGGCGGAAATTACCGAATGAAAACGGAAATAAGGGAATATTCATCAGGATGTCTTATATGGCAATTAGAATATCCTCGTATAATAATGTTATTAGTGTTTAATAATATCGGGGTTGTGATAAACTGAAAATATGAAATGACTGCAATTAGTCTCATTTAGAGTTTTAATAAAGAATTGTATAAGTAAGATAAAACTATGAAAATAATCTCTTTAGAGAAGCTTGTAACATCCGGGGACCAGAGATATAGAGAGAAAGTGTGTGTGCGCGCGCGCACGTGTGTGTGTATGTGTTAAATGATGTTATCACCGTTCAACAATATACCATTATATAGTATTACATATACCTGCCAGTCTCTCAGCCAATGTTAACGCGTGTACAGATGGTCCGTATCCGGGTAGGAGATGCGGCTGGCCTCCGACAGAGGGCGTCATACCGGGAGGTAAAGGCGGGAAGAGTCCTCGCATTGGGTTAGGAAGTCCTGGATAGAATCCCGGTCCGTTCGGCTGAGTATTGGATAGTCCTGGGAATCCTTGCATTATCTGGAGGAAGAAATCGAAATTTGACTGATTGATTGATGTGTCTGCTAGATAAATGGTCAGATTAATTAATTAATTAATTAATTAATTAATAGTATCTCATTTCATTCATGCATTTATTCATACAGTAAGTAAGTCAGTCAGTCAGTCTGTCTGTCAGTCAGTCAGTCAGCCAAATAAAACTATTATTATATTTTTATATCGTAGATTTTCATCAAATAAATATCATTGGCTATGTCGGATATGATGACCGGTCACCGTGTCTGACGTGACCACCGTGTCTGATGTGACTATAGTGTCTGACGTGCCCACCATATCTGACGTGACCACCGTGTATGACGTGACCACCGTGTCTGATGTGACTACAGTGTCTCATGTGACTACAGTGTCTCATGTGACTACAGTGTCTGACGTGACCACTGTGTTTGACGTGACCACCGTGTCTGACGTGACCACCGTGTCTGACGTGACCACCGTGTCTGACGTGATCACCGTGTCTGATGTGACTACAGTGTCTGATGTGAATACAGTGTCTGACGTGCCCACCATGTTTGACGTGACCACCGTGTCTGACGTGCTCACCGTGTCTGATGTGACCACCGTGTCTGATGTGACTACATTGTCTGATGTGAATACAGTGTCTGACGTGCCCACCATGTTTGACATGGCCACCGTGTCTGACGTGATCACCGTGTCTGATGTGACTACAGTGTCTGATGTGAATACAGTGTCTGACGTGCCCACCATGTTTGACGTGGCCACCGTGTCTGACGTGCCCACCGTGTCTGATGTGACCACCGTGTCTGATGTGACTACATTGTCTGATGTGAATACAGTGTCTGACGTGCCCACCATGTTTGACATGGCCACCGTGTCTGACGTGCCCACCGTGTCTGATGTGACCACCGTGTCTGACGTGACCACCGTATCTGACGTGCCCACCGTGTCTGACGTGACCACCGTGTCTGATGTGACTACAGTGTCTGATGTGAATACGGTGTTTGACGTGCCCACCATGTTTGACGTGCCCACCGTGTTTGACGTGGCCACCAATCCTCCTAATATGGAGTACAGGATAAACGTTTTGTCTGATTTCAGTATGTTTAGCCTGTGAGTGGATCAACAAGGGATTCTAAGGATTGGATGAGGGGGGGAGGTTGGGGATCTTAACATGAGAAATTCCTTTTCACCATTTTCTTACGATGTAATTTATTCAATAGGTTAATAATCTCCGACTTAGCGGATTACACTCCGAAAAGAAGCCGTTTATGGAAAGAGTGCAATACTCTGGAGCTCCTGAGCTGTTCCGGATCCGTGACTGGGGGAAGGAGGCGGGGCGATGGAGACTTGAAAAGGTTTAGCCGGAGTTAGGCTAGATGGCGTCGGAGTGGCGTAGATGCCGTGAACAAGTAAGATAAGAGTCGACTCAGTGGTTTCTGACAAAGATAAGACCGTTTTATAGAACTAGGGTTATATCTCACGAGACGCGACACATTGGTCACGTGATGAGGACAGATCAACAGATCAAATATGGCCGCCAATGTTGTAAAGCGGATCGTTGTCCAGAATAAATAAAACACATGGTCTGACGACCGGATACGGGTGACAAAATGGCGAATTAATTAAATTTATGATGATATATTTTGTCTCTTTACTTCCCCCTCTCTTTATCAGTGTGTGTTAATTGGCTAGTTAATTACCGGGTAGAATATGCACGCATGCTCAGTGTTGGAGCGTACAAAGTGAGTGACGTCACACACACATCGGAGCTAAATATTACCCTCCATGTTTAGATTAATGTATGACTGTTGTCAGAAACACACGTGTTGATGACGTCAGTACACAACAAGCTTACGTCTTAACCAAAATTCGGCGGAAATTACCGAATGAAAACGGAAATAAGGGAATATTCATCAGGATGTCTTATATGGCAATTAGAATATCCTCGTATAATAATGCTATTAGTGTTTAATAATATCGGGGTTGTGATAAACTGAAAATATGAAATGACTGCAATTAGTCTCATTTAGAGTTTTAATAAAGAATTGTATAAGTAAGATAAAACTATGAAAATAATCTCTTTAGAGAAGCTTGTAACATCCGGGGTCCAGAGACAGAGAAAGAGGGAGAAAAAGTGTGTGTGTGTGTGTGTGTGTGTCATGCATTAGTAAAATGCTTCGGTCTGATTGTTGCATTCTGGTAAATAGCAATCCCTCAGTCGGCAATATATTAATGGTAAGATCAGCTTCGATATCAAACAAAATAATCACTCACTCATTCATTCACTGACTCGGGCGCTTCCGTGGTCTAGTTGGTAGCGCTTTGGATCACTACCACCTGAGTTCGAATCTCGGCGTGGGCATATCTGAAGGGTGTTTCCTCTTTGACTTCGCTTCATTACCGTTGGAGGTCACTCGGCCCATTTAGGCTACCATGTGCACAAAGGTGGCCGTAAAACATCAATCATCATCATCATCATTCACTCACTCACTCACTCACTCATACCTCCCCCCCCCCCCATTTGTAGGGAGATTCGACCACACGGGGAGACCATGATGGGGATATCTCGTTCTATCTGTGATAATCACCAATTGATCAGCAGTTGACCAGCTGTCAGCTGTACCGACCAAACTACTCCAGCTGGACGTTCATATAGTGTCTCCCTCACCGAGCCATAGAATAGTCCACGGGTGCACAATAGTAGCGCATAATAACACACACAATAACACGCGACAACACACGCAGGTTAACACACGAAATCACACATCGTTATCAATAGGCGTCCTAACCTCGTCTCTTAACAAACCAACTTTAAAGCGACCCCGTAAAACAAACACCCCCCCCACACACACACACACAGTCTGCCTATTACGGCCACTCGGTACAATGAGTCGCTGACTTTAACTTTCTATTGATAGCTGAAGCAAAACACAAGAAAGTCGACGACACTTGAGAGCTGAAAATCTCTTTATATCCCGAATATCGTTCGATTAGACAAACTTTACAACATATGGCTCTAGATCCGTGATCGAGTGATTGGGGTAGAGACGTGTGGGGGTGGGTTAATGGGAGGAGGGGTGGTAGTTTGGGTTATTTGTCTGGTCGGGTAGAGAGGCGGATGGTTGACGGCATAACACATGTAGTACTTTGTGTCTGTGTTTATGAAGAAGCTGTAGAGAAGAGTCCGTCGTCTGTCTCCGAGTGTCAGCGCCTGGACGGATCAGTCTGTTGTCGGGCTATATGGCAAGAGATGTTTGGACAGGGGTGTGTGGGGGGGGGCAGGTGGGGGGAGTGGTGTAGTAGTTATAAACGGAGATGAAATTATGAAAATTTGTCGATAATAGAAAATCTAGGTATTCTCTGTGTCCCTTTGTTTGGGTTTGTCTGTATCTCCGTCCGTCCATCTCTCTCTCTCTCTCTCTCTCTCTCTCTCATATATATATATATATATATATATATATATACAAATCTATCTATCTATTTCTATGTTTACCCCTATCCCCATCTGTCTGAAGCTGACGGGGGTCATCATTAATTTTGAGAGATTATTAAATTAAAAGATCGGAAAACGAAACCCAAACAAAATTGAAATTAAATATTAAGTCGATGATAAGTGATGGAGACTAGCACTTCTGACTAACATGGCTCATTAGTCAATCGTTAATGGCTTACAGTCGGGTCGACTATTGACGGGTAGACCAGACGGCCGGTGCTAACTGATTAATGAAACCTCCCTGGTGTCAAAGAGCCGAGAGCAACAAACCGAAGTGAGGTGGCATTAGAAATGACAACAAAGTGTAAATATCTCATAAATCAGGCGATAATGAGATAATGTTTACATTTGATGGGCTTCTTCACTTTGTTCGTGACCATAAACTGAGATCTCTCTCTCACACACACTCTCACTCTCACACACACACACTCACCCTCTCTCTGTCTCTCTCTCACTCACTCTCTCTCATCGTGACATCCGTACGGGGCACATCAGTGAGATTTCTCTTCGGCCAGCTTGGTTGGGTGTTTGTTCGTCACCCAGCCACCCAGGAGGCGGCCAGTTGGTAGGAGGTTTTTAACACCTCCACCCGGCACGTTGGGTGTCGTGACTGGACATATCGGCAACCGACTTAGCCAGTAGAAACCTTCCCTAATGCCCATCTCTCTAAAGCGATCAGTTAATCCGGGGGTGGGGAGAGGGGGGCTTGGCGTGGGGGGCGGAGGATGTCTTCAAAAGTCTTTCCTATGGTCTCCGAGTAAATAGAGAAATGCGGCAGTGATCACTTTGAAGACTTCCTGATGTCTGACGCCTGTCAGATACAGCTATCCACTGTAACAGACACTCCCCTTCCCACTCTGAAATTTGCCCACCCCCCTACTTGGGGGTATATTTATATAATAAATATATTAACAGTAAAACTTGAATGTGTGGGTTTTTGTGCGTGCGTGCGTGCGTGTGTTAAAAAACTAGGATAATGCGCTA
>JAODUP010000034.1:380000-515000 GCA_025642065.1 Paralvinella palmiformis | reverse complement strand
TTTGGCTTTCGCACAGCGAGCCACCCGTATTAACCTTACTGAAGGAAGCTTAGCTCAGTCGGCATAGCGGCTTGGATCCACAGCAATCCACACCTCCCCCTTGATCTACCGACTGATCTGCTAAATGATCTACTAACTGATCCACACATATCGACTGTCACACCAACAACGACATTGAGCAGTATAAGTGGCGCCTCTGTCGGATGTTGCCGGAATTTCGAATCACCATAACGATTACTAAACGTCCCCACGTCCTTTCGCCCTTGAAGCGAATTGCGAAGGATGAAGTTTTAGGAATGAGTTAAAACTGTCATCTGATTTTCTATCACTGATTCATCTACGAAGATTACATCATATTCAGTGATGATGGTGATGATGATTGTAGTCGTCGGCGTCGTTATATATATATATATATATATATATATATATATTAGTTAATATAGTTTCGCACGTTTCCTCCATGGTCTAGTTGGTAGCACATTGGACCACAGATCACTATTACCCGTGTTCGAATATCGGTGTGGGCATATCTGAAGGTTGTTTCATCTTTGACTTCGCTTCATTACCTTTGGAGGTCGCTCGGCCCATTTAGCCTACCATGTGCACAAAAGTGGCCGTAAAACATCAATCATCAACCGCACGTTATCTGGCCTATAGATACAGCTAAACTGACTAAGTTATAAATATTAAATGCTGTTTCGCGGCCACTTTTGGATCGAGCGGCTTCCACAAGGTGAGAGGTTATGAGTGGAACTGAAAGATGAAGCATTCTTCAGACATGGCTAGGTCGCGATTTGAACGCCGGTGTTGGAGGTCTGTGGCCAACCGCGCTACCAGTTTAGCTATAGCAGATGATCGAGTATGCTGGTGAGTCAGTCAGTGATGAGTGTGAGTTTAATCGTCATATTATCATAGATGCTTTAAGAGGCTCCGATAGCTGAATAGCTACAATTAGAGCTGCCACTCGGCTATATATCTCCCAGCTGTGACAACCATGACAGGTGTGACATGTGTGACAGCTGTGACAGGGCCGAGGTTAAATCATTCTAGAGTATTCCATTTCTCTTCGAATGGATGATTTTGTATTTTACTTTAACTAACAATTTAATGGTTATCATCATAGTTTAAATATATATTATTTATTTATTCGTTTGTTTTCATTTAATTCCGATTGATGAGCAAAGCCAGGACATTATAAACAATAGAAATGTACAATTATATATATATATATATATATATATATATATATATATATATATAAATCACAAGAAAGCTTCTTACAATATTATACTAGTTAATATTATGTTTAATTAAGTTTTGTTCAAAATATAAAATGTATTCTATTATAAAGCATAGCATCGTATAGTAATGTAACGTGATATAGTATAGTATAGTATAGTAGAGTATAGTATAGTATAGTATAGTAGAGTATAGTAGAGTACTGTAACGTAACGTAATTTAATTTAATATAATATAATGTACTTTATTGTATTACATTGTATTTTTGTATTGTATTATATTCCATTATTTGTATTGTATTGTGTTGTGTTGTATTGTATTGTACTGCATCCAATCCGTGCATCCCTCTTGATATAATATGTTGCTCTTAGTCTTCAACTTACTGGATTCTTCCCAGACTCTGTACTTCACCAATCATTATACAATAATCTTAAATTATAAACCATTAATTATAGGTCAACAGTTCTATGTCATCAGTTATAAGTCATCAGTTCTATGTCATCAGTTATAAGTCATCAGTTCTATGTCATCAGTTATAAGTCATCAGTTCTATGTCATCAGTTATAAGTCATCAGTTCTATGTCATCAGTTATAAGTCATCAGTTCTATGTCATCAGTTATAAGTCATCAGTTCTATGTCATCAGTTATAAGTCATCAGTTCTATGTCATCAGTTATAAGTCATCAGTTCTATGTCATCAGTTATAAGTCATCAGTTCTATGTCATCAGTTATAAGTCATCAGTTCTATGTCATCAGTTATAAGTCACAGTTCTATGTCATCAGTTATAAGTCATCAGTTCTATGTCATCAGTTATAAGTCATCAGTTCTATGTCATCAGTTATAAGTCATCAGTTCTATGTCATCAGTTATAAGTCACAGTTCTATGTCATCAGTTATAAGTCATCAGTTCTATGTCATCAGTTATAAGTCATCAGTTCTATGTCATCAGTTATAAGTCATCAGTTCTATGTCATCAGTTATAAGTCAGCAGTTCAGTTATAAATCATCAGTTCAATTCTAAGTCATCAGTTCTAAACCATTAATTCTAAGTCATCAGTCCTAAGTCATCAGTCCTAAGTCATCAGTCCTAAGTCATCAGTCCTAAGTCATCAGTTATAAGTCATCAATTCTAAACCATTAATTCTAAGTCATCAGTCCTAAGTCATCAGTCCTAAGTCATCAGTCCTAAGTCATCAGTCCTAAGTCATCAGTTATAAGTGATCAATTCTAAGTCAGAGATATCCATTAACGGCCATTATTTATCATTATTATCTCGATGTTATATTAAATATTATCTAATCAGTCCGTATCTATCAGTATTCATGTTATGGTATCAGTCACAATCAGTATTTTACTAAAGACACAAATGTCTATTTCAAACGGAATGGACGCATCGTGTGTGTTTCATGCTCCCCCGCCCCCCTCCCCGTCAGTATGGTGGTTAAGGTGGAGAGTAAGGTGACATTCATTGATGAATCCCCTGACTTATGGAACTAGATTAAAATAAGAACGCCTCATCAATAGATTATAATATATAATATAATAATAAAACAATAGATAACAGATCAATTTATAAAGTTACATCTGGAGACAAATAAAAGTTTATAATAATTGATATTGAAGGTGGTACAGAAGTTAATAAATAAAGATATTACATACACGATTGATTGATCATTGATGTTATATTGATGTTTTACGGCCACGTTTATGCACAAGGTCGGCTTCAGATATGGCCATGTCGAGATTCGAACTCAAGTGTTGTGATCTGTGGTACAACGCGCTACCAGTTAGACCACGGAGGCGCCCCAACGATATTACATAAACTGTTTATTCATATTATGGATATATATATATATATATATATATATATATATATATATATATATATATATATACTTCCCATCTATATTGCCCGTCGTTAATTATTGTATCAAAGATGTTATTGTGGAATAAATTCGAAATAAATTATATTTATTAATCTTTTACTTAAAAAGTTAGCGAAATGAGAACAAAAGCAGAAATACTTTTCGATGTCTGACAGTTATGTTTATTTCGTATTAGCGTTTATAATTGTTCTTAACTGATGTTTTAATTTTAAAACTAAATTGTTCGATAATAACTAGAAAATAAAATATACTTTTATATATATATATATATATATATATATATATATATATATGAAAATATTTCTAAAATAAAAATCTATTTAAAATGATCATTGAAAACTTCTTCGTTTTTTGATACTTTTTTTATCTATCTATCTATCTATCTATCTATCTATCTATTTGCACTTGTATATGTATGTATGTTGTGTGTATGTATGTATGTATGTATGTATGTATGTATGTATGGGGCGCCTCCATGATCTACTTGGTAGCGCGTTGGACCACAGATCACTACAGTCTGAGTTCGAATCTCGGAAATGTGTTTCATCTTTCACTTCCCTTCATTATCTTTGGAGGTCGCTCTGCCCATTTAGCCTACCGTGTGCACAAAGGTGGCCTTAAGACATCAATCATCATCATCATCATGTATGTATATATATATATATATATATATATATATATACATATGTGTGTGTGTGTGCATGCGTGCGTGCGTGCGGGCGCGTGGTGTATGTGTGTGCGTGTATACGTGGGTGCTCGAGTGAGTGAGTGAGTGAGTGAGTGAGTGAGTGAGTGAGTGAGTGAGTGAGTGAGTGAGTGAGTGGTGGTGAGTGAGTGAGTGAGTGAGTGAGTGAGTGAGTGAGTGAGTGAGTGAGTGGTGGTGAGTGAGTGAGTGAGTGAGTGAATAATTTAGTCAATTATTCAGGCAGGCAGTTATGCAGTCATACTGTCACTGAATAAATGAGTCTTTGTATTTCTGATTGTGCGTTTGTGTGTGTATATGAGTTTTTGTGTATATGTATGCTTGCGTGTCTATGTATGCTCATCTGTATGTGTCTCCCTTTCTGTCTATCTGTATTTTAAACAAGCCACTTCTCGTTTTGAGCGGGCTATAACCTGCTACAGCAACAACGACATGATGTTCGTAAAAAGAAATTAAAACATTGAGTCAATTTTGAACAGAATGACTTGCAACGGACATTCACGTCGTATAACAATATAAAAATCAGGATGTCACACGAATAAATGTTACTATCTTATACTGGAGTATAACAAACGTTTAAGCTGTACAGATTTATGAAATTATGGCTTACCTCGTTCAGTTACGCTTCCTCTCCGTGTTAAGGTGTTAGGTGTTAGTTGTGAAATATAACTGTGATGCTGTCTGTGTTATAAGAAGATGTCCACTCATCAGTTATCTCTCGTTGTCTCCGCCTCTCGATCAATCTCTGGGCAGCTCCCACCTCCCCGTGGTATTTGTAATAGCGACAACGACCACCAGGTGTCAGGGCGCCGCCCACGAGGCTAGCCTGGGCGTTGAGCGGCCATTGGCTGTCAATAGAACAGTCGAACAGCCTTTGGTATAGGATATACTGGTGATGTGCTGTCAAAATGGTTCGTCAAGACGAGCGTCGGACTGTCAGCATGACGAAAGTTCGACTGTCAACGCCGTGCGTACTAGTCTGTCAAAATGAGAACTGTTAATCAGACTAAAGAATGATAATCTGGCATAATATGTGTTAGGCTGTCAACATGAGTAGTGTTAGGCTGTCATCGTGTTACATGGTTGGCTGTCAACCTGGCATCTGTTTGATTGTCTAAGTGAAAAGTGTGTTTTTGTCAACATGACGTCTGATTGTCTCCAAAGTGGCGAGTATCAGGCTGTCAATTCGACATGTGTTTTGTTGTTAACACACTAAACAACTGGCTGCCAGGATAACACGCTTTTGGCTGTCATTATGACGAGTATTGAGCGTTCAGCATGACCGGTGTCTGACGAAGAACTATCAAATTGGCCAAAAAAATTAATGCTTAGTAATATTATTAACGGTTTTATATATATATATATATATATATATATATATATATGTATATATATACTAGAGTTTAGTCAGATTACGCATCAACAAACAAATTATTTATTCCAAATGTTTAAAATTTGATTGATAAACTGGCCATTAATTTGCCATTTTAACCTATCTATTTATTCAGAATCTATGTATGTATGTATCCCTCTAGCTGTGTGTGTGTGTGTGTGTGTGTGTGTGTGTGTGAAAGCTGTTTAAAAATTACATTACTTCTACAATTAACTTTACAAATAAATGCCTCACATCCGCGCGCGCGCACACACACGCAGCCACACACACACACACATACAGACAGACGCATCCAAGCACCTACACACACACACATATACACACACAAGCGATAGGTGTCAGACGTTAAGTACCTATAGAGACCTCCCTTACACCAGTTAAAACCAAACAGAAAAACGTATCGTCTGCTTAATATACCAACCTGACAGCTGAACATCATCTGACATCATTAGATACCTGAAACTCTCCGACTCGCCCACTCCAACTCACACTTAATTCGGCCTACTCAAAATCGCATGCACGTACATACACATAGAGCGATATAAACGCCAACTCCATAACCCAAGGCCACCCCCACCGACGGTACATACTCAAAGAAGACAGCTTCAATAAAGGATAAGATGTAAATGTCCTCAACACAAACACTGGCTATTGTCCTTCGGCAAAGTCTTAAAGTCCTCGTGCCTCCCCAGATATGGCGCTTTAAGTCCGCCTTAAGTCGCTTATCGGCCCGAGTTAAATTCGTCCCGGTTATAAATCGCATTATTATATTTTCGGAGCGTTTAAATTCTTTGAAATGCGCTGAATGGCGATCGTTGTGCCGAGATAAATATTATTCTAGAGATTGAAAGCGTTCTGTTTTCTTTTTCGAGCCTGATCCGTGAGCAAATGGTCGTGTTCTGTGATTAGTGACACGACCTGAGGGTGACAGTTAGGTAGAGAGTTTGGTGAGTGTGACACCTTACAATAGGCTGATGGTCTGTCTGAATGTCTGTCTGTATGTCTGTCTGTGGACGACGTCCCCGGTTCAATCACACGTGTATACACAACCATACACCCACACGCACATATGTGTGAGTTATACACATTTAGAAATATCTCTAAGTAAGAGCCTACCTATTAACGGGAGCGCGCACGAAAACAACGGTAAACATAAACAAACATTAACAAACAAATTGATATATATATATATATATATATATATATATATATATATATATGCACACTTTTAACACAGCTAAAACAGTAAACCACAAATTGTTGTACCAAGTATTCAAACTGATGGTTAAATGGATAAAAGAAACAAAAGAACTATTTAAAATACAATTAAAAATACATTAAAAACATAAAAAATGTATTTACAATAAAATATTTACATCGAAAGGCATTACTTCCGGTTTACGTAAAAAACCGCGTTACATCACCAGTTTTGGGAGCAACTAATGACGGAAGACGATGTGACTGTATCAAGTTTGGACTTTGTACAAATTACCATCATCATCATCATCATCATCATTTTACTGTATTAAAATTCGAACCTACTAAAGACATAAAATTAGGACGCACAAAATCAGTTAATTATTAACTAAATGTCTTCAATGGCGTATATTTGGTCTCGGCTAAACATACGCCGTTAAATTTTTACATGACGAAGGCAATCTTTTAAATGTACGAGACTTCGTTTAAAGTTGTTAAATTTTTAAATAGACATAGACTGTCAGTCATTAACTGACCGTGTAGAATTATATCTTGTTGATTTATCAGTTGCTATTAAATGCGTTCATCGTGTATTATAATAAGCGATCCATTGCGGGTACTGGGCATAGCTGAAGGTCTCTGAGAGTATCTTTAGACTGTGTTATAATTATGTCTGTGGGATGAAGGTAGACGTGTATGAGTTAACAATCTGTAGCCAGTCCTTGTTGACATCCGCATGTTATCAAAGTAGGCAAGAGGGCTGTGATGGCATGATGTTATGGATGTGGTAATGGCGATATAGTCATGGTTATGGTGAGGGTGTGGGATTCTGGATGTAGTAATGGCGAGGGCATGTTGTGGATGTGGTGATACTGAGGGCATGATGTTGTGGATGTGGTGATATTGAAGGCATTGGAAGAGCATGCCGTTATCGATGTAGTCGTGGTATAATATTATAAATGTAGTCATGGTGAGGGTAAGCTGTTGTGGATGTGGTGATGAAGATGATGAAGAAATGATATTGTGGATGTGGCGATGATGACTGTATGGCTTTTGGATGTAGTGAGTGTGAGTGTGTGGTATCATGTGGATGTGGTGAGGATGTAACATTATGACAGTAGTAAAGATAAGAGTATAGCCAGAGAAAGTATATATACGTTCTCCGGTATAGCGTTGTTGTTGCGGACGCGACATGGTGTTGTGGATGTGCTGATCGGTGAGGGTATTATGGATTTTGTTATGGTGAGAGTATGAATTATTAAAATGCTAAGGCTGAATGCACGATGTTGTGGATATGGTGATGGTATGATGTGGTATGATGTTGTGAATGTGGGGATAGTGAAAGCATTATTTTTGGTATTACGAATATGAGACGGAAGTTCATAAAGCGCATCTTAGACTCACTGATCTTTAATCGTAAAGTGATAAACATAGCTTTTTACAAATGCGCACTTGCACATACAGCGCACGCACGCACGCACGCACGCCGGGAGAGATGGCTGCATATATACTCATTATAAAAATGCACGAATGCATTTACCCAGCCATTCACAACCAACACCAGACACCCACGCACGCACGCACGCACGCAGACACGCACACACAAACACCGTAGCGCTATCTACCCGGGACGCTGGCGATCAGAAAACCATTAGGAGCTTACAATAATCAGTTTAAGAGATCCAATAAAGTAAAAACACATCACAAATCCACTTTTGAAGAAAGGAAAAGCGCATCAGCAGACGAAATCCCATCGTGCCCGCCATCGCCCGTCTAATGCTGTCTAATCTGCCGTTATGGCCGGCGGAATAAAACTCCGGATTAGAGTTCTCTCACGCAACCGCCTTCAACAAGCCGACTAGCTCGTACAGCAGATAACAAACAGCGCGCGGCCACGCGAAGACGCGCCATATTTCTCGGCCGTCCCCCGTCATATTTCTCTCCGCGAGCGTCACGCTCCCGGCCCGCTCACTCGCCATACAATGATCTTAGAGCGGTTAAAATCTGGGCCTCGACGATAAGCGCCGCCTAACGACTTGCGCTGACTTTACTTATTGTTAATTGGAACAAAGCCACATAAACAACGGTATTTTGTGGGCTGTCGTGCGCCATATCTTAAAGTTATCTGGCCAGACGAAAAGAACTTTATACAGCTGTAATACGTCTAACGAGGCGGAAGGCTTTACGGCCATTTAAAAGCCGGCTTAAAAGGTGAATCCGACCGGCGAAGAAGTTTAGTTTCGGATTAACCCGGGATGAACCGGAAGTGATCAACTCTCGCCGAATGACAAGCAGGATTCTCTGCCCGATTTATTTTATTCTCCGCCACACGCGTCTGCTTGTACATGCATGCTACGTCTGCTTGAATGTCTGTGTATGTAGAATGGTTCTCATGTACGCATATTGCGTGAGCATTGATACTGACTTTCTAAACCTACCGGAAATATGATTTCTGTACGGAATTTGGGTTTATAAGGTCAGATTTAGACACACACACTCACACACACACACACATATATATATATATATATATAGAGAGAGAGAGAGAGAGTGGGGGGGTATGTGTGTGTATATGTGTGTGTGTGTACACATGCAACAATAGTTGGTGGTGGAGCTGTTTTGAGACCATGCCGGTTACAAACAAGTCTGGATCTTATACCTGCGGATATTTGTCATTTGATTTAGGTGACCAGTCGCGTACGTAGCTACTTAACTTAAAAGAAAGCAAAGGTGATTTTTGATCATCATCAGTATATTCTGGCTATCATGCTGATACAGTATAACGTAATCGTAATGACAACTTTTGATAATTATCAGTTACAGGAGCAAACAATTACAAAACACGCTTACTTCTTCAGTTATAAATCGGTAAATTTGCAACTTCGGAGACTATTTTCAGCTGCTCAAAAGTATAATGACAGCACCTGTACTGTACTTAGCTGAAATGTAGTTATTGTTATATAAATACTGTTAATTCATGTGTGTTTTTAATATTATAATTGCTTTGTTCACGGCATAGAGATGATGATGATTGATGTTTTACGGCCACTTTTGTGCACATGGTAGGCTAAATGGGCCGAGAGACATCCAAAGGTAATGAAGCGAAGTCAAAGATGAAACACCTTTCAGATATGCCGACGGCGAGATTCGAACTTGGGTAGTAGTGATCTGTGATCCAACGCGCTATCAGTTAGGGAACACGGAGGTCCCCTCACGACATAGTGTTGTAGCTTCTACTACGAAACTCGGTATCTACGAATGCGGAAGCAGCATGTGATTTGCGGCAATAAATTGCTGTATATTAAGGAAACTAATAGCAGCGAATCTTTGCGTGCATATGGCAAAACACACACACACACTTACATATATATATATATATATATATATATACAAAGTGACAGAAATGTTATCAAAATACTCCGCTATTTAAATAAAATATTAATTTTCACCAAATTAATAACTAGCCACTAACCTATGTTTGTACCAAAAATATGTGTTAGAAAGAAAGATGTTTCTCTAAATTTTGTAAAAAAAAACATCATGCCGTACTGACTACCAAAATTCCATATTAAAACAACTCGTCCCAACATTACTTTAATCAAGCCAACACATGATGGAGCCTGAAAATATACAGGAAACTCCTCACATGATGATATATGAATTCAACAAAGATGTAGCAGAAGCCGATGCCAGGAGATTATAAGATACCAGCTATTAGTTATACCTGTTGCCACTTTTGTCCGTTTCTACCGTTTTAAAGAGAGTGAACCGAATGATGATGATTTGTTGTAGGATCACTATTTACGTCCCGGTAGTATGAAGCTGATCTGTATGTTAAATAGTATGTCCAGTAATGACTGCAAGGTAACGGTAAATATTATTGTTAGCTTATAAAAATATTTCCTGAAGATAAACGGATCAGCTTGGGTTTTATCACATAGATATGTATTTTTGCATCTATCTACATATGTATATATATGCGCGTGTTTTATTTAAAAATTTCTATTGAGTATATTAATTAAACGTGTGTGCGTGCGTGTGTGTTATTTACAATTTTCTATTGCTTGTAATAATAAATACGCTTTTTTTGTTTAAATATGATTATTTTACGAACGACTTAGTTCACCAAGAAAAAGCGAGGTGTCGCTGCGGTCGGTCATATCTCTCTAAACAACGCTTAATTTGGGGGTTGGGGGGTGAGCTAGCTCCTCACAGAATTCTACTGATAACTGGGAGTATTGCGCAGAGTTATGGGATGGCGGTGTTTCCGGACGCGGTATCCGGACATGTGCCAGGTCGTGTTGTTCCAAGACTTAGGCCGCGGTCGTACGAGAGCGGATCGATGTAACTTATTGATACTTTACGCTGTAACTCTGACACGGATCCCGATGTCGGTACGTGCTCCGGGAGCCATCCTCGGATTTACAAACGGAGATTTGCAATTATTAGATCGGATATAAGTGTTAATCCGTAATAATAGCCAGCCGACGTCGGTCATGTGACCAAGTGTTTGGTGTCCGGAGAAACGTGATGCGACGGCGAGTCGAAGATGAACAATAATGGCAGAAATCCTGAAATATGACCAGGTCGTCTCCGATCTGGAGGATAAGCTAGGGCTTCGGATAATAATTGTTAGTGGCGGCCATTTATCTCGTTGATCGGTTATTTCCAAACGCGTCGTCATTTATCATTTTCAGCGCATCCCCCTATCTATGTCTCCCGAATACTTCGAGTGAAACTGTTAAGACAAAACGCCCAAAGTTAGTGATATTTTATTATTAAAAAATTCAACAATAAAAATGCGAATTGCCATATTAGAGAACATATGATTTTCAGGAACACTTCTATCCACGGATATCTAAGCGTTGGGTGATTGGACGTTTGGCCAAATCAAACATTTCGAGTCATCCTTCACAACTTCCGGTTATTGGTCCGTTATGGCCGCTGGCGGGCCGTCGGTGTTTGACTTTGGAAATCGTCTCCCTCCGACCACGGATCGATCCGATTTCATCGTCTGATCCTCTGTAATTTCCTCTAATGAATTCTCGGTGAAGATCTCTGATCGTTGTCCTATTGTCAAGAAGGACAGTTGATCTCTCTAGCTAATGGCCGTCAATAGTTCGGACCTTAAAGATGCTCGTCTCCTAAGAGTCGGACGCCTCAAGTGTTGGCACTCAGACCGTCCAAATGGGGAGGGGGGAGCAAAGGGGGGGAGTAGAGGCGTATGCTCGGGAGTCGGGCTCCAATGGCCAAGCTCCTCTCGGAGAGCGGCCCTCTTTGTCATGCGCCTCTCGTCGACTGTTTGTCTTAGTCCGAGTCGAGAGGCCCAAGGCCGGGCCGATTCTCTTACGGCAATTGTCCCAACAGAATGGAGTTAGCGGCTCTGGATGGCTGGCGAGCCATGGCCATCGGGGCCGACTTCTGTAAGCGAGAACAACAAACTTCTCCTCTCTCTCTCTCTCTCTCTCTCTCTCCAGTCGTCCAATGGTCGGTCGTTCGTCGACAAGCAGCCGTCGAGAGCTACTCACAGAGGAGGGACGACAATGGGCACCGACCAACAGTCGGCTCCTATGTCGGCAAGAAGTCGGCCCGAAAGCGCCATATCCGCCAGAAATAAGATCAGCGTGGATGAAATTTTATAAGGGGATCTTCGGCCGGAAGATTACCTCCTTATCGACCGTCGGCTCCATATCGGTGATGCTCGGGCTCGATGATGGCATTAGAGCTGCCTATAACACTTCGACGACGTCCGGCGATCTTCGGAGAAAGAATAGACTTAGCTTAAAGGAAAAGTCTGAGGCGGGACGTCCATCGTGAACGAGACCGAGCCTAACTCGCCGTAGACTGGTCGTAGAACGACAGCGGGCCGGCAGCGGCTAACCGTCGTCTGAAAGTTTGTTAAAAGCTAACATGTCTTATTATCCGCGATTGTGCTCCTTCGATCTTCGACTAACGTAAACTGGCACGAAGACAACAAGGGGATTGTAGTAATCCTATTTGCTGAAGTGGCCGATTTAAAAAGATTTCACGTGAAATATTTGCAGAGGAAATTGTCCATTAGCCGATACGATATTAGGCTCCGTGTGTGTGTGTGTGTGTGTGTGTGTGTGCGTGCTGCCCCCATCGACGACTGCGTCTTGCTGTACTGACACTGACCAATGAGCGGGATGGCACATCGCTCTCCCCCTCTCATTATAACCGAATTAAGGACGTAGACAATACCGAATGGCTGCCGTTTTCTGGCAAATTGTATTTGTTATTGGCGGAGCCCGAGTGGGATTATCTAGATCTTGTTTCTAAGTCGTTGGAACCGAAGCCTCGCCGGGCGACTAGCTCGTGTTTATATAACAGACAAAACGATGAGCCGATAAAGAACCGACTCGCTGCCGATATCGGCCCCACGGCGGCGCTAAGGCGTTGTAATCTGTTTACAAAGGATAACGAAATGCTTTCCAGAAAAAAACGTCCTCGAATGTCATATTTATTTTAATGCTTTCTTCCACCGTAATTTAATATGATTTGAAATATCGGAAAATTGCAGATCATAATAAAAAATATACGCGATATATATATATATATATATATATATATGTCGTGTGTGTGTGTGTGTGTGTGTGTGTGTGTGGCAATTTATTTATGTGTATACACGTCCACACGCGCATGTGCAGGTCTGTAGACATACAATATGTATATATATATATATATATATATATATATATATATTGAGGGACTGATACGGAGTAAAAAATCTATAATTAAATACACCTGTACATGTATAATTCATCTATGGTGAGATTGATGAACGATATCGCAGTTGGTAGTGTACAACGTTGAAAATGTCCAGGTTATGCGTTCGAATCCGATCTTTCCCTGTGTCTGTGGAATGTTTCAAACAGTGAGTCAACAAAGCATTGACCCCCCGCCCCACCCCTCCCTTTATTTCAGATCAAAGACGTCTATAGTGACAGTCTTTAGTGTTTAATCAGTACATATTCACCAGCCTATAACGAGGCTGTGCTTTACCTAAAATATAAATCAGCGCCAGACATTATGGTAAACAAAAAATACCTAAATTGAGAAATATACATGTATTTAGATACATGGAACCGCACACCTTGTTATGGTTTCGAATACAACAACAACAACAACAACAACAACAATAATAAAGGTTAACTTTCAAAAACTTTAACAAATTACATTAGATGGATATTGATATGATAATAACAGTAAAGTTTGCAGAAAATAGTACAAGCGGGAATTTATATAAATAAATAACATTTAATATCTATTTATGATAAATACATCTTAACAACATAATTATTACTAAACCGAGTAGATCATTATCACAAAAGTTAATCAGTTGAGGGAAGATGATTTGTATCCATATCTCTTAAGCGTCGTCCAGGAAGAGCCAAGAAATGTTGTCTTATTGATTGACATGACATGGGCTCTGAAGTTGAAACAATAAATATCAAATATAAAAATAAACTGGTATGTCAATGATCGGATATATGATGTATGGTTACAAGAATTAGGTCAAAGGCAGGAATCATTCCGGTGTACCAACAACGAGAACAACCGAGACACGATTTGCCCGATGTGTACACGCCTTTCGACTTCCGTTTGAAAGCTAAGATTAAACCGGTAGTTTTATGATGATAAGTGACCGTATGACTAATGGTGTCGTAAGCATCGAATAGATCGATGAAAACAAATATAAAACTTAGTCAAATGTCAATCTCATCTACAAAATCTTTATTAAATGTATTAGCTTTTTATAACGGATCGTGTTTGAATAATAATTTTCGCGCCATTCTGTTTCATCGATAATGATGATGATTGATATTTAACGGCCACTTTTATGCACTTAGTAGGCTAAATGGGCCGAGCGACCTCCAAACGTAATGGAGCGAAGTCAAAGATGAAACAACCTTCAGATATGCCCACGCCGAGATTCGAACACGGGTGGTAGGGATATGTGGTCCGGCACGCTACCGCTAGACCACTGAGGCGCCCGTGTTTCATTGAACGATGAAAGCTCGTCATATGTTTCGGAGATTTTGTATTGTGTTTTTAAGGCTTTTTTCACAAACTGATACTAATCTGCGGCGTATTTGTTACTATTGACACAGCACTGAAACGATGTGCATAATCTAAAGTAATTTTACGAGAATCTTCATTAGTTATATCTTTTGTTCCGCTACCTAGACAATTAACTAAAAATAAACGTCAATTCGGATTATGTTCAAGAACACATTTATAAACAGTGATATTCTTATTAAAAATTTCGAATATTCCTAGAAGATTAATATAGTCAGAATATAACTGAATTAAATGTGATCCTTTTTTTAAATTCAGCATTGTTTTCTACACTAATAGGGAAATCTTCATGAAAAAAAACCCAGGTTAAAATAAATAAAATGTATTGAAATATTACATAAAAATAACCCAAACGTAACGCATTATTGCAATTAAATTATCTCAGTAAATGCATGACTAACATCATAATATTTGCGTCATCATGTCTCATTGATTTATTTTCACAATATTAATAATAAATTTCCATAAGGCTAATATCCTCGAAAAGAATCGAGTTCAGTGGCTCACCTAGTACGGGTGTTGGGGCAATCTCGTAGTCAAGATAGGATGCAAAATTCATCAACAAATGATCAGATGCAGTGGAAACTTGGGAGGGATAAACAAGGCTGAAAAGGTGAGTTTTTAAATGGTGATAGAAAGAAATTATGCTATTTGAATATGTTAATAATGGATATCAGATAATTCCTATCGTTACTCGTATGCCAGGTACATCTTATTTCGGTGGGGTTTTGTAACTAAACAAATAAAATGCACTTTGCATTCTGCACCATTGCGATATATATATATATATATATATATCAGGGTTTGAAATAATCTTTCCCCCAATAGCAAACCGTTGCTAGTTGAAAAATATTTAAGTAGCAAATTAGGCACACCCACTAGGAAATAATTTTCATTAGCACTTCATGCACGAGTTATCATTCACTCCAGACCAAGAAACATACATCTTAACACCACAACACGGGAATTGTTCGGCAGAAAATTATTCCCGAACGAACGCACATTCAACGTACAAATATTAGCTAACATTTCTACTAGCAAATGTTTGCTAGTTACCAAAATTTTAACTAGCAAATACATGAAACGCGAATTTCGAGCCTTGATATATATATATATATATATATGTGTGTGTGTTTATATTTATATACGTTTTAGTGCTTATTTAGTGGCCACCGTATCAGGGTCAAACTGTCAGCTTTAGTGAAGTGAAACATTGAAGTACGGTGAAGTACCTAAAAGACTAGAGACCCAGCCATGGGTTAATACTACCTGTCTATATTGTGAATAATTTATTAATGAATTATCTGAATTACTTAATATTGGTATAACTTTTTAAGTAGCAACAAATATAGAACATCATATATAATCTGTGCTATATATTAACTGTAATGTTAGAAATACAGTCAGCGTTCTCCAGAAGCATTCCAAAATATATTGCCTTATGATTATGTATGGATATTGCGCTCAAAGCAAATACATATAATTAAATAAATAATCTCTGATCTCCGATTTCTCGCTTCACATGTTGAAAATTGTGATGCATTTATCATAAGGTTTCACTGAAAAGAACGATTTATTTTGACAAATAGGTTTACATTATGATATATATATATATATATATATATATATATATATATGATACAAACATTATATATATATGTGTGTGTGTGTATAATACAAACATTATGTATATATATATATATATATATATATATATATGTTTGTGTGTAAATATAATACAAACATTACAAATATATATATATATATATATATAGCAGAGACCAACTTTGGAAATGTGGATCTTACAGAGTGAGTGAGTTTGTTTGTTATCAGCAGTGGTCACACTCGGGATGTATGTTTGAGGGCTGACTTCCTAATATTCAATGAGCATGGATGTAATTCAGATTTAAACCCAAAACATAAGTGTAAATGTTACAAGGAACAGTTGTGTATGAAATAGACTGACACATACACCCGCAGTATCAATTATGTGTTTATAATAAGCTGAACGCCATAATCTTCCAACATTCGTTACATATTTGTTCCAAGGATTTAAGGTGTCCTAGACATGACAAACGATAGAGAATTTAATATTTATTTTAACGAAAACAGTTTATTCAACTACCTTTGTCAAGTACACATATATAAAAACTAAAGAGATATATCATTCAAAAGAGGAAGATCAATAAAAGTATTTACTGTGAATTTATAATGCTGTTAATTAAAATGATTAAATCCAAAAGTAAGAGAAATATCTTTATTTAATAAATAGTTATTACATTAGTACAATAAATATATACAAAATACATTTAATACATCATGTAAGTAAAGGTGATATATATATATATATATATATATATCATATGTACAGAATATAATCAACAAGATATATAAACAAATATACACATCAGAATTATCACTAGGATACTCATTTTATAGATGAGCTAAACATTTTCCAGTTATGGAAGTTTGATATCATCATTTTCAAACACGATTAAAACGTTTCTTTAGTTGTTCAGGTTGTATATTTTGGTGCAAGGATTTCATCTTGACATAGTATATTTAAGCATTTAACATGTAAACAGAAAAATGTCAACAGATTAAAACTTATAACATGAAAAATCTTTAACAGCTGAAAATATAAACCATTTATGTGAACATACGAAAGCTGTGATCAATGAAAATAAACAAACATCTTGTTTAAAATCAAATTTGATTGTTATTTAAGAATAAACTTCGAATAATCCCGATTCAAACATTCTTCTCTATTACTGTGTGAGATTTGCAGAAATATAAAATAAATAAATATATTTGTGGGACATTGTCATGCCATTTGATTAGGAATGAAGCACACAGAGGATGATATGCACGGTGATTACTACGAATCAGGAGATGCAGCTGAAGTCTGTGAGCCTGGCAGAGCATTTGTGACATCTGATGGTGTGCTATCGTAACCCATCTTCTTCATATCTTTGGTCACAACATTGAAAGTAACTGTAACATAACCCTGAGACCGAACGCGTGTCACTGAAAAATAGAAATTGTTTACAAAAGCTGTGAAGGAATCCTGTATTTTAGGTAAACCAGACGTGATGACTTTAAAATGCCTTTCAATATAAATATTCTATCGTATATACATCTTTCTATACTTGTAATGTATTTAAATTTTTTAAACTTATTTCATGTTTTATTGTTAATTTAAATATTTCGCGTCCTTTTAATATTATGACGTAGCTGAGTGATGTAACATTGGAGGTAATGATGGCTACTGAAACTGACTCTAGAGAAGTAGCGTAAAGACGAATTTGACGTTGGACGAAATGATGTAAATAATGGTATTACTTTATATACATATCACCTTTCCTTTGTAAGACTGATTATAACGGGCAGACTGAGAAGACACAAGACAGACAAAAAGATAAATTAAGCAAATATTGAAAACTTAGAAACTATTTTACGTCCGTTAAATGCAGAACATTATTTTGGCAACATCTTACCCTCTCGGCCTTCTCCTGAAGCTACACGTGTTGGATCCGTATATTCGGGACGTCTGCTCACAAACCAACTGAGAAACTTCTGAAAACGTGACGAGGATTCTGGCACAAACATGGCAAGCTTCTGTACATGTCTAGATAAAAGACAAGAAGATGGATTATCACATTGGAATCTATCTTTGTTCACACAAAATAACAAACCTAAGCAATATATTAAAAGTTTTAATGTATAAAACTATATTTACAAAAATTCACACTTTCACACAAATGTATGTTGCTTATTGTTGTTGATCAATGTTTATTTATATTGTTAATGCGTGCCTACATTAACAATTTCTTGCTTTAGAAAAAAACATTAGCAATTTCTTGCTTTAGAAAAAACTCTTTACACTAAGATGCCCTGAACTAAAAATCAATCAATCAAGGAAGCTCATTAAAAACAAAAACAAATTAGAAAGACATTTTCAGATAATCTTCAGCAAAGTTCATCTGTTTATAATAAATTTAAAATAATAAAGTGAAAACATCTTTTATTTTATGCTTAGTAATTTCAACAAATAATTCAATATTATTGTTTATGGAATTTCATAATGATTATTAAACTATACTAGTGTTTCTTTCATTTCTGGAAACTTGCTGAGGACTGGCAGGCAATGACTGCTGGATCAGTGCTCATTCATAGAACACCATTTTGAGTAGCACTCAACTAGATTATGCAAAAAATATTTAACTAGTGGAAAATCAGCAAAGCCATATGATGATTGTTGTTTTATGGCCACTTTTGTGCATATGGTAGGCTAAATGGGCCGAGCGACCTCCAAATGAAGTGAAGTCAAAGATGAAATAACCTTTAGATATGGCCACGCTGGGATTCGAACACAGGTGGTAGTGATCTGTGGTCCAACACGCTACTGCTAGACCACGGAAGCACCGTGATAAGTTTGTGGCTTTCACTAAGTGTCTAGTGGTTTGATACACATCCAGCGTAGCCAAGAACAGAATTTATCTCCAGTTTGTGATGAACATATTCATACCAGTGCAAAGGGTTATACTAAAATTATCAAGACACTGAAATGACAAACTGACAATAAATTCTTGTCACCAATATGGCTTAAACATTGTAGTTGGCAATCTGATAAATAAGTAGGATGGGTCTGGATATGTCATTACTTATGTGGATATTGGGAATAATCCCAACAAAACCAATAAAAACAGATTGACATTTAAATGTATTAACACATATTGTGTGTCACGGCTTTAAATAACTGCTTGTTGACATAAAGTAAAGTGACTCCTCCTAGTGAGCAATAAAAGAAGCTATTTCCAGTCTTAGTATGAGATGTAGATCTAGCCTAAGTATAACAAACTGAAAAATAACTCCTGACGATTATGATAAAATAACTCATGACGATTATGATAAAATAACTCATAAGTAATGCACTGCTGTGACAAATAAAATTAGTAAACTATAAGTTCTGGATCACAGAATGCAATACGATATCATTTACTTTATGACCTAGACTATGCCAGTCGGTATAGCATTCAGAGGTTATCAAAATAAAAATACTGACCAACAGAACACAACCGTTTATTTTGATTTTCAACTAGCAACTCTTAAGTTTGAAAGCAAAGCTCCTTGTAAATGTAACAACCATAAGAATTTATATCTGCTCCATCTAATTAATATCTCCAACCACCGTATAAAGATCTATCGACATAAGTTGTAAGGTGTTCATAATTAGTTACCTTCCAGGTGTAATTGGTACATGAGTGACACCATATCCTCTAACTATCTCCTTTCCAAATACATCAGAGCCATAAGCATGGACAACTAACTGTGGCCCTACAATTATGTACATGAAACATATCAGTGTCAGAATGGAAGTGTAATTTAGTTATTATCAGCAACCTTTTTATATTTCGGTTCTATTATTGTTCTGATATAAAAATGTACAGTTTACCGATAAAATATTTTAAAGATGCGATCAATCACAGTACAGTGCATATGAGATTGTTACCTGTCTACTTACATCCATATGGATTAGTACTTTTAAATGTGATATCAAGTGGAAAATTCAGCACAAATATTTGTCTGCCATCTGAGCTCTTCTTAGATGTTTGTGTTACACCTTCCTCTAAACCCTGGAAATTAATTAATAAAAAGCAATCAATAAATTGCATCTATGTAAATATTAGAATAATACTCTAGTGTAATGTGAAAAGGAAGCTTTTCTTTTACAAAATCCATGTTTAGATTTATATCCGAAATTCGACTTTGTTTCTACTGTAACGGTAAAACAATTTCATATTTTGTAGCGTTCTGGTTAGTTAAGTGAATCCATCTACTGTAAATATACACAAGACTTTAATAATAAGCAATATGACATTTTTTAATCAGTACACGTAAAAAGTTACATTCCTGGAAGCAATAATGAAAGCATAAGTAAATTAACCAGTTTGGTCATATTAAATATAAGTTCAAGATTGATGAATAACTTGTCAAGCATGTAGGTTATTTTTAAACATATTTCACTCACATATAAAGGAGATAATTAAAACAATTTGAAATTATATTTTCAACAAGCATGTCACCATGTGTGTTGGCTATGACAAGATGAACAAAACATATAATGATAAAATTATATATATATATTAGTTGGTGTATTTTAGCACAGCTTAAAACAAAAATAGTTTAACAAGGGTCCTTAAACAGTTTAAACGATAGACAATTTTTTTAATATTACTTCAAAAGTTTTGAACAATTGTGACAGTTTTTAATGATCATAGTGATGTTCAGACATATTAAAATATCAGGCTATTAGTTTAATCTTAATGCATTTGTGTCTTAAATAACAAAACAACATGTGGTATTCAACCTACAGCATGATTTGGCATTCATTTGGTTACAAAAAATAGCTGAACACATATACCCCAGTAGGTGTCCAATATGTAATGGACAATTAATTAAAAAAACATTTCTTGCAAAATGTATTAGCAATAACGCAGCCACATTTAGACCAGACAGTGTCAAATACTGATTTAAATAAATAAAAATTATTATTATTATCATCATTATTGACAGAAATGTCCTTATTCGGTCAAATGAGTCACCATTGCACCATCATATTCCTGTGATATTGTCACTTCTTGAAGTAAGTTTTCATCATACGTTCAAAATGCTTTTTTATTAGACATATTACATTTAGTTCAGAAGTAATTATTTAACAGCATATTATAGTAATGACAGGTGAATATGATTAAAAATATGCATTATCAAGCACTCTGTGCATACCAATACAATGCCATTAATCCCCATTTCAATATATTTGTATTCCTAATGCTATTTTAAACAAAATTGTCATCTAATATTGAATTTAAGTTGATAATAAGCTATGTTTTGGTTTTTAACTTCAAGGTTACCAACATCATTGAACATTCAATACATTAAACAAAAAATGATCTAAAACCTAGAAAGCTGAAAAGTTCCCATCATTAAAGCAATTATTTACGATGTTTATATCCTTCTCTGAAATAAAAACAATTATTTATTAAAACTGTAGATAGGACTAATTCCAGCCATTTGACATTTTCAGTTTATCAGAAAAGTGGCATCATTAAACACTGATAACATTATAACATGTGGATACTTTAATTACATGAAGGCAGAATTTCAAGCCATTGGCAACAATCAGAAGCCATATAAGGTATCCTTATGAATATTCAGTTCCATCCCTTTACACTATGCTTATAGCTAGCCAGAGTTGTGCACTAATGTCATTAAAATGTGTGTTTTGTGGAATAGTCATTATGAATCTTTTGATCAGCCCCATAAAATGTTTTAAAATTACTCTAATAACCTTTCAGGACCTTATCAAAAATCAGTTGACCAAATTTTCACAACTATTTTTAAAAGATACTTTTAAAATATTCATTAGTTTTACTGATAAACAAGTCAAAATTTCTATACCTGGATTAATATATTCACACCAAGAACATTGAATAATTGTGCTAATAATTATATAGTCTATACTATAGAATTATTATCATATAGAATATGCCCACTAAAGAGTTGAGGTGTTCAGCCTGAGTGTCAGTCACTCCTGTTACATATAATGGATAGACTAAGGAAAAACATCCCATAAAACACAGACATGAGCTAAATATGAACCCAAAAGCTGGAGGTTTGCAACACAGTGATCTAATTACTATTCCATTAAATGGCTTTATGCTAAAGATGAGTGAATATTAAAATGCTAATATTATAAGTGTATTATGAATTAATTATGTTTTGTCTGGACAAATGTTTCATTTATAGGAATCAGCTAATGCTCTTCTTATACTTCAAACACGTCGGATGAAACAATTATTATGATGAAAATAAAAACTATTAAATATTATCATTTAAAGTTAAGGTATAAGTTTGGTATCAACAGTCCTTAACATGGAGGTCTCACATCGTGACTTCGGGGTCATAAACAGCAATTCTCAATGTTGTCAGGTTGGGGCGGGGTAATTAATATGGCCCCCTGGTTTAGTAAATTGGATCTTTGAGTTGGTATAAAATATGTATACTAACATTTTATTACCCCGGGGACTGGTGAGGTGAAGAAATATTTGTCTGGCCCTGAAATAACTATATACAACAAGAAAATAAACTACTTTTAATATGATAAAGAGAACACTAACAATTATATAAACTACCTGATAGCTAATAGTACTTACAGATGTTACTGTCCAATCATCACCACAGGCAAATGTGTATCTACAACAGATATCATCAAACTCTGGAAACTAAGGAATAAATAAAAACAGATCCAATTATTAGACCATGAATTTACAAGTTCAATTCAGAAACATTAGCAATTGTTATCAACCAACTTTAAGAGATAATCAAATGTCATCTGCATATTCACGACAAAAATAATTACTGGTTTAAAAATCAGATGCAATAAATGCTCTCTATCATGATTACCATATTCTTCCATGTATTGTGTATATTATGCACCCCTTTTGACCAGAAATATGTCTGGAAAAAGCCTAGTTTTGGTGTATAACGCAGAGGAGAAACTGAGAAAATCTGCAGCTGGATGTTCAACTTCAAGCAAGAGAACATTGGTGAATCCAGAGATGAAGGGTTGGGTTTCAGCTAGCAGAAACCTATTTCTGCCACACAGTAGGCAGAAAATATAATTCTGAAATGGGGGCTATTGAACATAGTGCAGCCAAGATAATTTATAAGGGTTAACCAAATACAGAATAACCAATGAAAGAAGTAACTAATTGCCAATTGTTACTAAAATACATGGTCTACTGGACTATATCTCCCATATTGATGGCTGAAACCTATTTCTGCCCTGCTGGCAGAAACCTATGAATTCTGCCATGGCAGAAACCGCCAACCATGCAGAGGTGTCATTTCAGTTGTTTTGAAGAAGAATGCAGGGAATGCTGCAGCCTCAGCTGGCAAAAACCCAACCCTGTATGTGAATACAATATGTATGATTTTCAAATTAAAAAAATCAATAATAATTGTCTTCATTAGTTTTCTGTGTTAGGAAATGTTTGACTTGTTTAAAGAAGGTTTTTGGGTCTGGAAAGGACTGTACCAAGAACCACAACTTAAAAAGAATGAGTCATTGACTGACCACTGCATATCAGTGTTGCTATTGAACCAACAGTTGGCATTCATCACTGCCAGTGTAGGTGACGTTCTCAATTATCACCCAGATGAAGACAGTCCTGACTCAAGTGAAGCACTGTCTCTTGACAGTAAAGAATGTAGTCAAGTCAGACTCCAGACATTGATTGTACAACACAGGGTTGACAAAAGACCAGTCTGGTAAAATACTTGTAAAATTGTATTTTACTGGTCAATACAAAAATTCCTTTTTGTAAGGTGGCATTACATACAAGAACCTGTTTAAAAGGCATTAATTTGCAAAAATCTTCTGAACATTATTATATTCATTATTTGTGGCTCTGTAAAGCCTCAACTTCCAGCTGAAACTCACTGAAATAGCCAGTTAAAGTGTAATTTCACATTCATCAGAAACAGACCCTTCATGTTGTTGATTATTGCTGAGAATGAGGATATTATCAATACTCAGATACAAAATCTCATCCACAATGTTGGTTTGTTCAATGAGGTCAACAATCTTCTGCAGCAGCTATCCCCCATTTCCAAGGCATTGGATACACTTCAGTCAGACACATCCACCATTGCTGATGTATGCGAGCTATGGCTCACCATACTTCAGTGTCCAGATTTGAAGCCATGTGAGAAGCTCAAACATCGCTTCAAGCAGGCCATGATCCGATATCACTTCCTGGCAAACTTGCTACACCAAGTTACTGCCTGACCATGTAAATACTGCCAATGAATTACTATCTGACACAAGCCCAGATCTTGTTCCATGAGTTTCTGAGCTTTATGTCAGACTCTTTTCAATTACCTAGAGCATTACTCCATGAATCATCTACAACCAGGATAAGCCTATTCCGGCATAGGCTAGGATTGCAGAAAACTGCTTATATGCTACCGATTTCACCATGGAAAAGAAGAGATTGACTGGTGAACATACCCATTGATCCATGAGATAGGACTATCCATTATCAGACTCATTTGATTTATTTGGTTGTTATATGCTTCAGTACATAAAATAGTGTGTTTTACTTATTTTTATTTGTTGCTCATAATCTATATTATCACAACGTTGGTTAATACAATCTTTGAAAATTTGTATTGACCACCTTTTTTTAGTATTGACCAATGTTGTTTTAACCAGTTAAAAGTACTTGTTACAACTGGGAAGGGGGTTATTGGCCAACCCTGACTTGTACTCAGGTACTATCCCATGTACTCAGCCCCAACTCTGATATTTATCTAATATTACTTAGTCTTAGATGTATAAGTATAATTTATTAAATTATAAGTAAAACTGATTAATGTAATTATAAATGTTTGAACTTTGAGTGTAACAACGCTTTTTCTTATTTTCTTGTACTAATTTGATTTCCACGTAATATTTTTCTACTGAAATTCGCGGACCTTCCGTGTTATTTAGTACATCTATGAAAGCGAGTCGTCGTCAACATACTAACTGACTAAGTCTAAGTGACTAACACAGTGACTGAGTGAAATACTCAAATGACAAATAGTGATTGGGCGATTGAGTTTTACTCCGGAGTCCAACCAAATACGGCATTTCTTTAGCGTAGTATAATAAATCAAGCCGTAAATCATTAAGAGTATTGAGCTATATTGACTCACCTCTGCCGTTTCTATCTGACCGCTGACCATTAGCAAAAAGACAGACGAAGTTGCCATATTTTATACATAAACCTGGCCAAACTTGTATCACAGCAAGCGGGAATGTAAACAACTTGGCGTCACACTAAATACCAAAATAGTCCAATTCGTCCCCATTAAAACGTCCCGTTTTTGTTCGTTTAAGCACCGGTTATAGTATTAAATTTACATCGTCAAGACTAACATTTAGATTCTAAATCATTTATTTTTAAACAATTTACTGCTTATTTTTATGAAATTCTAGATATACAGATATATCTCAAATTAGTGGTTACACTAGCATAATTAGTTTTGTTCATGTCATTTATCATAAACATCCTAACAATATATTAAATTAATAAATAATTAAGTAAGTAAGTAATTTATGCACAATTTCCATACAGGTACATAATAACAATATTATTGAGATTTCAATCAAAATATATCATACATAAATGTGGAAATCACAATAGACAATATTACCATGATTATCCAGAAAAAAAACATAATGAGATGATGACACAATTTAGAGCATAACGCAATAAACACCCATTCAATATGTCAATCACAACACTCACTTTGTACAGTGTTTGCAATAAGCAGAGGTACATATAACATGACTATGATCAGCAATCAAGAAACAAATTTTTATATGACGCGTGCAATGTGCTTGCGAAATATTGTCATTAATTATACTGGGCCGCTTTTTCCATATATTATGTGGAAATTTGCTTAGTGGAAGTTTGTTATAAGAACCAATCTATGATGATTTACCATAATTAAAATGATATATCCGTGGATGATGATTATAAGCTTCAAAATATAACCAGAATGTTGAAGTGATCTTTTAATTGTACTTATTTTCCGATGACACACCTATAAATTATTCTCTGTTTAACTTCATCACATTATGTCAAATCACACCAAAACCACAAAAAACACCATTATACCTCGGCCAATCTTCTAGTGACCTTCACATACATGACTATAACATCAATCGCTTTCGGGGAATTCAGCATGAGACAGCTGATATACTGATAAATACTCAAAATATAAATACATCACATCAATTCTACAAAAACTATGATGGGCAACTAGTAGACAACGTATTCATTTCAAAATTTTACTAGCAACCTATAAACCTATCAATGATGCAATATTTGAAGAGAAAAACGGAGAAATTCTTACTTGAGAAGTGCTTACCGGACAAATGATCACCAATAAAGTGGAGATTGGACAAATGTCCACCAAGATAAAATAAATTTATTACAAAAAAAATAAACGATAACATTAAACGAATTATTTTCATTTATTTACAACTGAACGAAGCCCTCAATATTACATGATTGCAATCATGAATAAAATTTATAAAGGACAATATAAAGCGTTGCAATTGATGATATAAATAACCTAAAGATTACAGGTCTTTAATAATGGAATCAATTAATTTTCAACATAGAAGAACTTTAATCTTCTAGTTCAAGTTCATATTGCATTTGATTTACATGGCTTCTAAATGCTTCAGTTAAATGTTAATAGTAAATAACACTAATTGATAACGTACTGCTTTAGTTGGAACTTAGTCGACGAACATGATAGTGGTAGTATTAGGAATATAAAATTTGAAAATTTTGACATTATACTTTAATATTCAAAAGCCCAATAATTGCTATCATACATGATATAAACATGGAAATCTAAAAAAATAAGAACAAATTGTTTTATTTTAGTTTAATGTTTTGTTTAATATTTTTTCTTGTTAGGCATTTGTCCACTCTCCTACTTTATCGGTGGACATTTGCCCGGTGGACATTTGTTCTACTTTCGTGAACTCGTGTCCATTAGAAAGTCATTCTGAAAAGTCAGGTGTTCAAGTCATATATAATGGTGGGTACTTGTGTATCAGGTAAAGTCATTTGGTACACACTTTATCCAACAGTTTGCCGATAAAGGTGAGAAATTTAAAAAGTTTAAATCTGTTCTAAAAACTCATCTCTTCAAGGTTACTTTCACTGGTAAATGATGTTGATCGGTCAATTTTCTTATTAGGTTTTTACACATCCTGTAGAAATATCTCCGTACAGCGCTTTTAGATGGGTCATGTTATTAAGGATGTTTCATTAAATATCCAATCTTATTATTATTATTATTATTATTATTATTATTATTATTATTATTATTATTATTATTATTATTATTGTTATTAGTATTATTATCATCATCAGCAGCAGCAGCAGCAGCATCTTTTATTGTGGTAAATACCTATTACTTATTAAATCATTTATGTAGTTATATTAAGCACGATGGAGATGCTGTAAACTTATAATAATTATCCAAAGATGTCTCTTTTATCAAGGTAAATGTTAGATAACAGTTTCCGGGATGACACGACGATATTTGTATGTCATGAAAATCCTAATGTTAGTAGGGAAGGTCATGCAAAGACCTTAACCATAATGTATTGCGTCAATCCAAACGTAATGGGGTGATAAAATATTAAATAACACAGAACAATGACATTACGTAAAAAATCACTTATATAAATTTAGCCATTTTATTGTAAATATTTCTTTGATCATACGTCCATTGTTACACAAATGATATGAAGGTTCTCTCTTTCGGTTCGCTAGTTCCTTGGTCTTTGACAGCATTGTGTCGTAATAATAAATCGTGAATATTCTCAGACACCGCACAATGTACGCATGAACCCAACGGTCAAAAAATTAAACCGATCGTCAAAGTTTTCCGATATATATATATATATATATATATATATATATATATATATATATATGTGTGTGTGTGTATGTATGTAACAAGGAATAAATGGTTTAATCTGACAGTAATTGTTACTTTATGTTTAATTTATAATATATATATATATATATATATATATATATATACATATTTCCAGGGCTTGCCCTCTAGAGAAACAATTCGCACAAATGTCGGATTCTAACCAAGAACCTCAACATAGACGTTTGCCTATCAGACCGTCTCAGGGAAATGTGTGTATTCGTACATCACAGATATCTAGATCTTATAATGTTGGTGAATAGATGATGCATATCTACTTACAATAATCGTCATTTTCAGTTATCAATACGCGTATTATCTGAATATTTCAGGTAATATACATATTAATTGATTATACAGATTAACTGCAGCATAGATACGAAGTGGCATACGAGCCGGTCAGCTATCATCATAATGGATCCATGTATTCTCGAACAGTAGGACGCATAGTCTCCTTTATGACAAAGGTAAAGTTTGCTGAAGTTTGTCTAAGCTTTTAATCGTACCTTCCCATACTCTTTATGTATACGTGTTCTTTGAAATAAGAAAAAATTCCGAAACATCGATTTATAAATCATCAGAATATAGCAAACATTGGACGTTTCAAACCGTTCTACATTTCTTTCAGGTCGATGGTTAATACAGTGTATAGAACCCAACGTCAAAAGAATAATTTAAAATATAGTTGAAAGTAGCACCAGTGCTATTAAAGAGGAGCTAGCGGTGAGTTATTCTAGAACGTTTGATGAAAAGATGATGAAAAGATGATGAAAAGGAAAGACGAAGACGCAGGCAATTCTGCAAAGAAAAAAACAGTACGCGTCGAAGTATCAAAAGTGACACCAAGTTCCTGGCATCTTTAGGTGCAGAGACTGTGCTACTTGCTGTACTACAAGATCAACGTCGACCGGAAGTGCCAAGCGCGCCACAGTCATCTACAACGCAGCGGCTGTACGCTGAGAACATTGTAGAACTGCATATTTGTTTGTTGGAATAAAATAGTTTTTTTTCCTGCAAAACAAAGAATTTTTCTGTAGGAAGAGAAAATATTCTGTATTAGAAACAATTGTATTTTGGTCGTATCTGTCTTCTACTTGCCAGGTCAATTTGTTTAAATTAATTTTTTTTAAACTTTCCACAATACTGATAATTCTGACGTACGTTCAAGAATAAGATGGGGGGATGCATTAAGTAATGATACAAGTTTCCTCATTGTAAATCTTCTTTATAGGTGATGCATCCCTACATCCAAATTCTACACTCCTGAGTTTGATATGCAGTTAAAGTATGTGAACAGTACCAGTAAAAAGATGTGTAAGTTTTACATATTTCATTGTTATATTAGTTTTTCCCATAAATGTATTCTAGAGATAAGTTGTGCACTTTTTTTAAGTTAACAAGTTCGATTAATACACATAAAAGGAGCAAGTTTCGAAACATTCTCCAAACACTTTTTTACTAGGCTATACAATATTTATGATAATTCAGTATTCATTTATCATAACGGAAATTTTGTTGAATACATTAAATCTCTCTCTCTCTCTCTCTCTCTCTCTTAATATATATATATATATATATATATATATATATATATATTCCCCATACTGAACATTTATCGTGATATTTAAACACACGTGACGAGCTTACATGCACACAATGTAAATGATCCAATATATTTTTCTGTACACATTTTAATATCAGTAATCATACTGGATACACATCGGTACACATTTACGCTCGCATGTGTCATATAAGGATATATATATATATATATATATATATATATACATATATATATGACCAAACCGATGCACATGCGGTTTAATTTATGAAAATAGTTTGTCTATGCACAACGCTTTAAAATCAGAGAAAATACCAGATTTACTAGCCGCATGTTAACATAAAATAAACAGCAGTATATATACAGCTTGAAATTGCATAAAATATTTATATTCACACACGCACGCACACACACACGCACACACACACACACACACACACAACACATGGACGGACGCATGGACATCTACACTTAGTCACCAATCATATTTACTCGGCGTTAATGATAAAACTGCCAGAAGAAGCCGAGGACAAGTCATTATTTGTCTCGTCAAGACTCGTATCTGAAGCCGTCCATATCGTGTTACTGAACCACGGCTGCTGAAGTTGACCCGGCCCTGTTCTTCTGCCGAGTTCACTTCCTGTTCTGCTCCTACTACTGTTTACACTCCTGACGCTGTTCCTGCTCCTATTGCTGTTTTTACTTCTGCTACTGGTCCTACTGCAGACGTCTGACCTATACCACTCTGAGCCAGTGCTGGAGACACTACTCAGTCTCTGTGCTGCCAGTTTTGATATCAGACCGTTCAATTCGGCCATGTTTTCAGGAGCCACGAGGTGGCTGAGTAGTGGCAGTTCTTGTCTGATCGTCTGCTTACTGTAAACATCAGGAGGACAGATGATATCTGTAGGATATCTGTCAGAGCGTTGTGATGTCTGTCTAGGGTAGAGTACGTTATGATGTATGTTATTGTTGGGGCCTGTCTCGGTGCCATGTGATATCGATGATGAGCACTTTGGTGGTATCTTGTTGATGTTCGACGTTTCCACAGAATCACTTACTTCGCTCGCACCATGTCCGCTGTCCGTGTTTGATAACTCTCCAGAATTTCGTGATGTCCTCTCCACTTCTAACTCGGGATGGTTGTTCTTCATCGAAGACATCTAAAAATAAAGTAGTTAGTTGTACAAATCAGTTTTAGTTAAATTTTTCTATTGAATTAATTACTTTTTAAAATCTTTTTCATTCATTGAATTTGCTTAATAATATGAATTATGATTACAAGCGTAGATCTATCATTTTTATAATACTAATTGATCTAGTTTTTAATAGTTCCTGATATTGAGATTATTTAGGTATAATTATTATTGTAGTAGTAGTAGTAGTTGTTGTCGTACTTATGTAAAACCATATATCAATTTAATATGAGTTTAAAGGCACTCTACAAAATAGCAAAAGCTAACATTTACCACATATAAAATACGGATACTTTGAAAGGTTTAATGATTTCATTATGGTATGACTGAAATTATCTGACATAATAACAATCCAGAGACCCTAACCACGTAATATTTCATTATAAATCAAGTTTTTAAAATGATTAAATCAAAAACTAGTAGGTAAATAGTCAGACCTGACTACGGAAGATCAATGGTAGGGTGGTGAACTAAAAGGTCGAAACGCTTTGGTTCGAATCCACCTAGTAGCTGCTGATCTATTTTACATTCACTAGTACAATCAGCCGTTCTGTATACCAGTTATACTCACAAATATCATAAATAATGTCAAAATGCGTAAACGATCACCCACATATTAAATAATCCAGTTCAAAGTGCTGATTATTCGACTTTTAATGGCCTGTGGGCGCCGCCAATTTGAAGCTAAACAGAGACCGGAAGCTCCTGAATACTGACGTCACTTCAACGCATCCGATTGACCTGAAGTCTGTAGAGCCCATACAAAAGCATGTAAACAAGTGTGAGCAAAGAATTATTCCAGAACATCATGAATGACATACAACTATATCAGTTTGCTCCTTCCCGCCTTAGAATCTGGCTTCCGGTGCAGCCGAAATGGCGGCCCTCCAGTAATTTGGATTATTTCCCTATATCTATGATATCAGGTATATTTCGTGATTATTATTGTGGAATTTTTGGTTACTGTTCTAAGCATTACATATTTAAAAAATATTTTCTGAGGGTGGGCTATCCCTTTAAAGGAGGAAAAGGTCCTTGATAGGCTAAATCCACACACACTTTCTATTTCCCTGAACCCGCCTCATGTCACCAAACCAAGACCCACTGCAACCCATTGTCATATCCGCTTTCGTCATGCACAATGCCACCTATTGTTACACCCACTGTCATCCATGCACAAACGATGAAATCCTTAATCCTGAACAAACAAAATATTAGATCGTCTGATTTGAATAATATGCAAAAACTTATATGCAAAAGCGTGAAGCTACATGAATAAAAGATATATCAACGTTTTTGTCCATACAAATATATATGTTGACGGTAGTAGAATAAAGCAGATTTAATTTATTTGCGGCTGTGGGCAAATATACTGTTATTTCATAACATTGCAGATTATACTGTTGACATAAATATGAGTTCCATCCTATAGTACTGGATTGTTTGCCTCACGTTCGGTGTGTAGCCACATTCGCTTAGGTAATCAATCGTTATTGCTTTGTTTTAAAAATCGACCAAGTATGTAATAATTGAAGAGCAAAGTACTAGACAGTTAGGAAATAAATTTAGTGAGTCGAGCTCAACTTCGAAATCTGCACGCTCTTGAGGGTACCAGTTCTATGTCCTCGTTTTAGTTAACACACTACCGTCGTTGTGATTCAACTTCATGCTCACAATGCTATACATCCAGTACAAAGAATTTACAGGGTTATTTAGTGTTGATATTTCAGGGTACAGTACTACTTCATGTTTGTATGAATTTGAATGGAACCTATAAGTATAACTGAATCAATGACATATTCACAATTTTTGTTGTATGTAATACATATGGCTACATTGGCAAGAATCTGCACGTTTACAGACCGAATACGCCATCAAAACATCGAATTGGTGGCTTCCTCCTCCTTCGAACTATTTGTATAATGACATTCTGTCATTTAATTTATTTGGTTGAATATTTTTCATCCTTACTGTGGAAATCCCTTTCATATGATGCTGCATGCACGTGTCGTGTGCAAAAATCTGACTATTTTTTCATCAACGGAAACAAGATGTTATATGATACAGAGATATGGTATAAAAATCGGAACATTGTGCCTTAAAGTGTAGCAGACAGGGAATAACAATACATCGTATTCGAAAACTGTCGTCTGCGTTCGTTGAGACCCACAAATAATGAATATGCTAATTTCTATTTCGGTTAATTAAAGTGCGGACTCCTGAAAAAATATATATAGGTGCTTAGTTATCATTTGTTCCAACACGAAATAATCTTATTTGTATGGTATATTATATACATAAGCATACAACTTGCCGAAGAAATACTTGATAACAAAATATTTGCCAAAATTATTGTCGTATAGGCCTTATATATATATTCGAGAAAATGGATATTCCATTATTTCTTGGCTTATCGGCGCGACATCAATAACGTCTGGCCAAGAAAATTACAAACAATAACAACAATAATAACAACAACAACAACGACCTTCGGGCAACTAATCATTGAGATAGGTAGGCAGATAAGTAAGTAAGTAGATATAGAGTTGAGGTGGGGGGGGGGAATAATACATGATGGTGGGTGGGTGAGCATATGAATGTAGTGTGTTTCTAAGTATTAATACTAGAAGAAGAAGAGTCCTCTCTTCTGAAGCATAACTTTGACTAGTTTCAGTCTGTTTGTCAAAAGGGAATAGGTGTCAAGAAAATGTCACATTTCGGTGAAGAGTTGAGCTTGTATTTCACAGAAAAATTGGCCGTTCTTCGAACATTTTGTTAAGTAGAGCGTGAACTCATCAATATGGATATTTTATACAGTGTTACTAATACGAATGTATTTTATACTCGATGTACAAACGATGCTTTTCTCACAGCTACAAAGTTGTAAAGACGCGTAAGCTCTGTCTGTCTGTCTGTCTGAATTTAAATATATTTGAAATGTGATAAATAGAAGTATTTCTTTTTTTCTCCGACATTATACACCTCTCCCTTACGGTAACAGATATTTTGGTCACGAAGAGATTTTTTTACACTTTGACATGACAAATTAACGGCCTGCAGAATGACCAACCATTCCGATTTCAATTTGTTTCCTTCAGTAGCAGGAACTCGTCGACGGTTATATTTCACGCCGATGATGGTTGCCGCTCAAAAGAAACGTGCTGGTGGGAGAGAGACAAATATCTTCTTTGTAACTAATACCGAATGAACAAAGAGGGGAATTGTGTCGATTTGGTACGATCTGGCCGTAATCTGTTACCCCAAACGTATTATATTTTATGTTCGCTGTCAGAAACGGATCCTATAGTGAGGGCCTTATATATGAATCGACCCGGACTTTTCTGGTCAGGGCTCTAATTTCCAGCCACTTGTCAAAACACATTAGGATCGTTTACGCCGTAGCGATCAAATTTGACGCGGCTACGTTTTGATGTAAGACAACAGGTGTAGTAGCCCTTATACGGATAGCCGACCCCCCCCAAAACAAACACACACACACACACAGAGAGAGAGAGAGAGAGAGAGAGAGAGAGAAAGATCGCGTGAACAAAACAAAAAACTCCAGCATTTCCATCAGCATTCTTTAAGTCAATGGTAAAACATCATGCCTGGAAGCCTATTTTGTTTACTCATTATCTAAGATTTAATTACGCTTATTAGACTTCTAAAAATGATAGACAACAGAAAGGTGAGCCATCATTTGTCGAGTCGTCAGAACTAATTATTGGGTTTTGTTAGAGAATAACCATACATCCCCCTTCTCTTTCAAAAAGCTCAATGAAAAATGGACACCTGTGCTACAGAGTTACTACTGTACAGTTGGTACATAGTTGGCACCTGTACAGGTAGATCCCAACGATAACACGGAGTAATGTTTCCTGCCTGTTGGTTATCGTCGTTCAGCGATGATATAGTGAACTAAAACCAAAGTTCTCGGTTCTGTTCCACCTACCGGCTACTGATCTGATATCTGCTTACTGTTTGACCCAGTCATAGCCCCCCCCCCCAGTTAAACTAGATGGACTATTGATAACTTATCATCCTATAACTATAGGTTAAACAACGGTAAAGTTGGTATAACGAGTTGTTGACTGTCTTTATAGCTGGATGAGTTAGTACTGGGGACTGCTTTGTCTTATGGTCAAGGGTATATGAGAGCTCAGGGTCAGAAACCCAAACATGACACTATAGAACTGAAGCTTTGTTTGTTTTGTTTGTCGTCCAGCCACACAACTGACAAGGTCCCCCCCCCTCCCAACAGATTATACCATCTATAACCAAATTCATATTGTTTATAGAATTTAGAATAAGTGTCCGTTGTTGTTATTATTGAACTGACCCATTCCACGTGTCAGGGTGGTAATTAACGAGTAATAGCGCAATCCAAAACTTAAAAGTGAAACCCACAAAGCCTGTCAAAACATTCCACTACAAACCACCAGGCTGTGGGAGTGAATCTTAGCATTGTGTCTGCGGAGTGCCCCCCCCCCCCCCAGTCATACAATCCAGATGAGACCATCACTCAGGATAAATAAAATAATCGTTTGCCATCGTCTTAAATCAGTGACCATCAAACTAAATTCATAGGCTCGCTACCATAATACCAAAATTAGTCACACACACATATACAGGTTTCTTTTGGACCACAGAAAATTACTGTTGAATGTAAACTGTGGTGTCAAAATAGTTTATGATATGTATGTAGCAAGTCACCATTGAACCACACGCACGTGTTGTTTGTTGCAAGCTGTGGTATCAAATGGTATGTTTTTACGTGCTTCCGCTTTTTGTACGTAGCCTGCATGTAGCCGCTTTCCTGTGGGCGTGACATATTTGTCGCGTACGAAAAGCGAATTAGCTGGTTCCCACAGGCTGATGAGTAGACCAGACACATGCTTAGGTATACGCACACATCTATCAATATGTGGAGGTATGGAACATTTTATTTTTAGATTAATGTATTTAGATTTATGGAGGTAGGTTTCGAAGGATGTTTAGATATGTTGATGCTCTGTGCCTGTTGCCTCTTACTATGTACCATAAAACACACACACACGCGCGCGCGCGCGCGCATATAATTATATTTACCCTATTAATGACGATATGACGTAGAACATCCACACTAGATTTATGATCGTTCAACTCGTTGTCCTTCGACTCCGACCGCTGCCCCTGAACGGATGACCTTTCGACCGTGACCTTTTCGACCTTCTTCTATCGGCTGCTCGACGTAGCTGACCCTCGGGGTTGTGTCGTCCAACCCGTCCTTGCCGTGTCCGGACGTCGTCTGTCTCCGTCTGACGAACACAATGGCGACGACGAGGAATGTGACGATCAACGACGTGACGGCACCGAGTACCACGAGTATCTGTTCGTGTCTAGTCAACTCGAGAGTAAACTTCGAGCCGTTGTCATCGGTGAGTAAAGCTTGTTCTCTGGCGAAGTCCGTCGTCCTGTTGATGACAACCATCAGCGTGGTATTGATCCAGAGACGGGGACTTCCGCCATCGGCGACCGTTATATCCAGATGGACGACGGGCTCGGTCACGTGATGCAGGTTCGACTTGACCATTAGGTAGCCCTGCATCGGATCGATGAAGAACGCGCCGCGGTCGTCGGCGAGACTATACTGGAGTTTGGCATTCCTGCCCAGATCCCGATCGTGGGCCATGATCCGGAAGAAAACGAAGTCCAGCGGCGAGTAGACGGATAACTGGACGGATCTGTTCGGCTGATCCGGAACGCTGATGATTGGTTCGTTGTCGTTCTTGTCGGCCACGTGGATGGTGACAGTCACCGAGCTGCTCGGCTGCGGAGACTCGATATCTGTTGCCATAACGATCATCTCATAGACGTCTTGCCTCTCTCGATCCAGACTCACTCTTGCCGTTATGCGACCGGATACTGGATCTATGGAGAAGATGTCAAGAACGTTTTCCGGACCATACAGCGAATAGACGAATAAGTTGTACGGTGCCGAGTCCCTATCTACAGCTGTCACGGTTCCTATTTCTGTATTGTTTGCTTGATTTTCGTAAGTCCCAAAGTTGTATGCGTTTTGGATAAAAACGGGGATCTCGTCGTTTACGTCAACAATCTGGATTCGAAGCAATGCTTGTGCTGTTTTAGATGGAGTCCCGTGGTCCAGAGCTAACACGCCGCATTCAATAAAATCCGTTTCCTCATAGTCCAGTTCAGTAATTATGGATACAATTCCCGAAACTGGATCCACCTTCAAATATTTTTGGGCTGACTGATCCAGACTGTAGGTGACTCGGGCTGCATCTCCGTCATCAGGATCGTTGGCAGACACCTGGATGACAGACTGGCTGACAGAAGCATCTTCTCGGACGTTCACTGTGTAAGTGGGCTGAGTAAATTCTGGTTCATTATCGTTCTCATCATAAATGATAAGCTCCACCTGGCGTTCTGAGCTGAGAGTTGGTGATCCGGAATCTTGACAGCGAATCGTCAGCCGATATTTTTCTTGGACCTCTCTATCAAACCATTCGTTGCTGATTAGCTTGAACCCGTTCACGTACATCTGTTCCAGGCGGAAGTTGCCATCCAAACTCTCACATACGCAGATGCCGTTCTCTCCCGGATCCAAATCCTTGGCTGTCACAAGGGCAACAATCTTGCCAGGTGCCGTGTTCTCTTTGATGCCTACATCTTGGCCTGACGTAACGGGATAGACGGTGATTTCCGGTCGGTGATTGTTTACGTCTTGTACGTTGATGATGATGCTGGTATGATCCTGAAGAGAACTTAATCCCAGATCTTCGGCTATGACAATTAGATGGTGACTTGTTCCCATCTGGTAATCAATATTTTCCTTCAGGTACATGACACCTGTTTCGTTGTTGATGCCGAAAACATCTTTGTATTGCTCAACTGTTTGTGGAGATAACGCGTAGAGAATCTCTCCATTCTGACCTTCGTCAAGGTCAGTAGCTTGGACCTGGATTATTGATTTACCGAGATCATAATCTTCCGGTATCGTCGCCTCGTATAAATCCCTTTCAAATATCGGACTGTTGTCATTAGCATCAGCTATCTGGATGTGTACAGTCAACGTTCCGGATCTCATCGGGATGCCGCCGTCCGTGGCTACCACATCCAGCAGGTACTCGGCCTGCGACTCACGATCGAGGTGATCCTCCAGCACCAGGCTCAAGCTGGAAGAGCCGCTTCCTTCATCCAAAGAAAACACCGGGTTGGCTCCGTTCAGATGATACGACTGTACGCCGTTAAGTCCGCTGTCCGGATCCGTCGCCATTGGCAACATGAATCTGGATTTGATGGCCGAAGCTTCGGACACAGTCAGAACGTAATCGTTCCTACTGAACCTCGGCGTGTTGTCATTAATATCCCGGACAGTGATATCGATGTGTAACACGGTGAAGTGTTCTGTTGGCTGTACAATGGCGGCTTCCATCGACAGAACACAATCCGGAATTGTCTGCGCACACAGAGCTTCCCTATCCAATTTGTCCTTCAGATAGATGATGCCAGTCTCCTCGTTTACCTCGAACAACGTTTGATATTCGACCGACAGCAAACCAAATCTCATTCTATCAGCTATCGTCGCGGTGTAGTTGCGCAGCGCTCCGGAATCGAGCTTCAGGTTTCCGACTTGAAATCCGACATTCACTTCCTCGTCCAGAACGTACTGAAGCCGGATGTCAGCTGAGCCACTGGTCAGTAGAGCGAGCAGGAAAAGTACGACGAACACCGTCATCGTGCGTGCGTGCATGCGTGCGTGCTTCCACTCGCGCCTGTATACGTCTCAGTATGTTTCGGCCCGGCTTAAAATCTGATCGTTCCTTTGCTGTAAGTTCGGCGACAGTTCGCTATCAACTTCAGTCGGTCCAGCCCATCTAATTGCTGCTCACTGTGTCTCTAAAATGACGAAGTTATCGGTGAAGACGATTCAGCCCGACCAGAGATAAAAAGCCAACAGTAATCAGAGCCGTTGTGGCTGATAATAAAATTTTCTATGAACTGCGTTTTGTTCAACATCTCATTAGAGCAGATAACAACATCATGTCATCTCTGTCTCTAGTTGTCCTCAGAAGGCTCGGTATTGTTCGGCTCTAGAAGAAGCGCAATCTTCAGATCTCCCTTTGCGGGCTCGCTGACACTTTAAGACCGACTCAAGGCTTCGTCGTTGGTGATTTCAATAGACATCGATTGTGGCCGGGGCATTACGGAAATGTTCTCATCGTCTGTAAGCAACGAGAATAATGCGATGTAACAATGGTAAACAATAGACGGGCAGACGAACAATTGCGCTAACTAGTAGAAGATGTAATTAACTGATTAGTGTTTAGCTTGTTGTAGGGTTTAATAGGTACAATGTGAATAAAGAGATAATACAATATATGTTTGATTGTGATTTACCGGACATGAAAAGAACAATATTAACGTTGTCCTAGCATATATATATATATATATATATATATATATATATTGTGTGTGTGTGTATATATATATATATATATATGTGTGTGTGTGTGTGTGTGTGTGTGTGTGTGTGTGTGTGTGTGTGTGTGTGTGTGTGTGTGTGTGTGTGTGTGTGTGTGTGTGTGTGTGTGTGTGTGTGTTTTAGCTGTGTATTATAAGGCACAGGCACAGAGAATCTCGAACCGTGAATTCAAACTCTGGACGTTTCTTCAGGGGACTGAATCCAGAGTGGCGACTTTTCTTGCTGAGACGTTTATTACAAATTACAAATTTTGATCCAATTATATCACGGATTAATTAGGAATATATATATATATATATATATATATATATATATATATATATATATATATTATATTTTTTTAAATTGGTTTGCTGTTTGTTATTAATAGTATTGTTAATGTCATTGTTATTGCTGTTGTTACTGTTGCTGTTATTTTTGCTGATGCAATTGATAATTCTTGTTGTTTGTGTTGTGTGTGTGTGTGTGTGTGTGTGTGTGTGTGTGTGTGTGTGTGTGTGTGTGTGTGTGTGTGTGTGTGTGTGTGTGTGTGTGTGTGTGTGTGTGATGTGATGTGATATGCTATGCTATGCTATGCTATGCTATGCTATGCTATGCTATGCTATGCTATGCTATGCTATGCTATGCTATGCTATGCTATGCTATGCTATGCTATGCTTACACACACACACTCTCCTCTCTCTCTCATCTATATATATATATATATATATATATATATATATATATATATATATATATATATATATATATATATATATATATAGTCGCATAACAAAACAAACAGACAAACAAACAGATCATTATATTATCTAAACATTATTATAAAGATCACAAAACTATAAATCACAAATAGTTTTATCAAAGAGGTTAACATTATAGTCTATCTTCCACCCCACACCCCCCTCCCCCATCCCACAAATGGCTTCAGAACACATTAGAACGTCGTTTAAAAAACAATATCTGCTAACTTAGAGTTAATGGCCTCGGTAGATGGCGATACAATAACTGCATTAAGAATTTACTTAACAAAAGATCGTCCGCCATGTGGGAGTATTCTCTGGTCCACTATAAGCTCTATATTGTAGAGTTAGTGCCACAATAGACTAATGACCGCCATGTCCATGGCAGGTTAGTCCTTCCCTCTAATTAAGACATGGCTCTATTCTGTGGACATCTGACCCTAGACTGTAATTTGAGACCACAGCTTGGCCAGTAAGTGTCAGTTGTGTGTGTGTGTGCGCGCGCGTGCGTGTGTGTGTGTGTATGTGTGCGTTAGCTATTGAATATATATAAACACGCACGCACGCATGCATACGCACACACACACATACATACAAACACAGATAGCCATGCATTAGTGAGACATAAAAAGTCGACTTCCTGATAAGAGTTAACTGATGAATCGCGAAGATAATAAATTCATGATTTGTAATTATCTGTACCATTGGCTTTTCACACACACACACACACACACACACACACACACACACACACACACACACACACACACACACACACACACACACATACATACACACATACACACACATAATCATTTAACAGACGGACGAACACGGACTTATTTATAGTTATTATGTAAGCTTATTATATAGATTAATTATAGACTTATAAGTGGACAAAGCCACAGACATACACATAGATCTAGACATGATAGGAAAAATCACAATAAACTTAACAGTCTTGAGTTAAGACTGTTAAGTTTAGGGTTAAGTAATGATCCAAACTATTTTAATAAGTGGCTTCAATCAAGACTCTTCACTAAAGCCACTAACTTATTAAAATAGTTGGATTGTAGAAGTACAAGCAAAATACGGTACAAACTATAGATCTAGTACAATATATAGTACAAACCTAGGGGGAGATTTTCGCGATAATTTCTTACACTTACTGCTTAGAATAAGTTTTAAATTATTATAAATCATGCAACTCACAGACATTATAGCAGAGTTGTGAATTAAATCATGGTAATAATACAAGCATTTCCTAACCGGACAAACAGTTGTGATCCAGATATCAACTTACCGTTATGTCCGTTCCCGCAGATCCATTATTCTGTTAACACGCCGTAGTCTTGCCACTTATATAGACCTCCTGGATCTAAGCAGACACGGAGAGGGAATGGAGAGAAAAAAAACGAGTGATCCCGAATGTCGAATCCACCTGTCTAACAGCTCTCAAAGTCAAGTTCAAAGAACTCTTCATCGGGGATAAATAATAAACAATCAGTGCCGGAAGATTTATCCTGCCACTTGGCTACCAGTGTGTCTACTATTTACTCAGGTGACTGACTCGCTATCTGTTACCGTTTGTCTTCGATATGCCGAGGTCTCAAATCACTGGCTTCAAGGTGGCAACGCGATAAGCTCCGCCCATCGGATTGGCCTACGCTTCTCATTGGTTGATCGGCTGTCAATCTTAGCCAGAACGATGGCGGGAGCCTTGCCGAGGGCTTCCCGTTCCATGTGTCAGCTTTGGTCCAGAAGATTCACTTAATATCAACCATAAACATATCGACTACACTCTTATCTAGGAGTGGAACGTTTCAGATAACATCTAGACAAAGGGATCGCCGGAAGCTACAGGATCTTGTCTTGTTATCAAAGTTCCTCCTGGAATACCTTCAACTAACCCGTTACGTTGTTGTGGGAATACCTCGTAACAAAGCGGCCGACTTTTGATTGAAGTTCATTTAGCTCGTCGTTAATGAGATAAGATTTCTTATATCACAACATCCGTAGTTCGTGATGACTTTATGACGTAAATTTGCGTTAATTGCGCTCAGAGATAATGAAAAGCTATGTCTGTTTTAATTTTTTTATTATAAACAGACAGATTTTACTCCAGGTAAGAAACATCTGTAGGTTGATAGATTGATAGCCATTTTAAAAACAGCCGCTATTATTTTTGTATATAAACCATATAGAGAATAAATGCATATTATATTGTGTTCTTCTGATCCATGTTGATGTTGATGTGTTTTTAAAGTAAATAATAAGATACACCAAAACACTTTATATCACAGTGGAATATAAAAATAATTCAATGACTTGTTCAGATCCATTAAATGGTTTATCTGGGTGTACTCCGAGAACCCCGTCTTTTATATATATATATATATATATATATATATATATATATATATATTAAAACATTGAAGCGTGACAAAGTGATAATGATCATATTATACCTGAATACAATCACTTAAGGATAATATATTTAGAGCTGTCTGAGATATTCTGAGATTCATTATTGAGTTGCCTTCAATAAAAGACAAAAAAGATGAGCTGATGTCTTGTGTGCTAGTTTTATGAACGGGACGAATGATAATGTCGCGATTGGGGTTGTTTGTGTAGAGAAGTGATACATATTACAATTTGTTTGACAACATCATATTTATTTATATAACCGTTATAACAAATGACTGGCCGGGAGCGTGTCTTGACGGGTAGACCTTGCCAGACAAATGTGGCGAGATGCTTCAGATATCAAAATATTTATCATTTATTTGACGAGCCTTTGAAAAATTGCAAATTAACCTTTTATGCAAGCGGGCCACGTTTTAGTGCACATATAGGTGTCGTCGTATTGACTCGTAGCTGTTGATAATGATATATTTATATAAAAAAACACGAGCACAAAGGAGAGCACCGCTTCTCCAAAGAACTGAGATACGCATGGATTCGTCTGAAATAAAGAACTCAAGAAATATCTCCTGAAATATGATACGCAACTGACGGTTTGAGCTGGAGGTAGGAGATACTTCGTAGCCGCATCACTGAACCGTTAGCTCCAAACGTTTAACGACACGAACTTAAAAATAACATGACGAACTTCACAAATAAATGGTTTTCAAGGAGGCGCTAACAACGCTATTTCATAAAATTAACCCGTTGGTGCGTAAATATTTCTCAGCTGAAATATTTATTTTTGGTATAATTTAAAGAAGGATAAGAAATACATACTCCGAGATACAACTATTTAAAAAACACAATCATTACGAATTATTAAGTCTTGATTCAATACAGCCAGACCTATTTAAACAAGTAACTCACCAGGGTCAACCCTTGCAGGATGCCGCCCTGGGGCAACTCAGGAATTACGCACGCACGCACGCACGCACATGTCGTCTAATGAAATTTTATTCAACAAATTAACTGATTACACGCCATATATATATTGATATATATAAATAATTGAATATTAAAATATGATTAACGAATAATCGTCGTTTGTTTCACGGCCGACGAAAACCTTGTCTTGACTCACAGCTTTCGTCTGTCTGGATCACCCGTTGATTAAATCATGATGTCAGTGAAACAACATCTGGATCTCGGGAATAATGATTGACAGCAGAGCGCGCCACCAGCGTGCGAAAGTCGGGTCGGTCGTGATAAAGACTAAGTTAGTAGCAAAGTGAAAAATCATACGAAACTAACCGGACACCATAAACCTGTCGGATGTGTATATTATATGTTAGAGAGAAATATAAACGGCCCGATATCGGCTTTAATTCGGCGTGTCGCCGCTTAGACAAAGGCCAGCTAAGTAACATATCTTTATACCATTAACACCCAGCTAATGACGCCTTCTTGGCCTTCTTAGCCATGAGAGTTGCCGAACTGTGCGGGAACAGATTAATCAGTGCCGAATCGAGAATGAGAAATAAGGAGTTAGCAAATTCTAGACATTGTTAGTGCATTGGTTAAATTGTTTATGGCCGAACTGCTAATTGGCTGCTGACATGATCACGGTCACAGATAAGTGATGCTATAAGTGTTGTGTCAGGGAGACATCTCTCGGGTATACAATCTCAGTCTCTGATTATGGACACCAGGTGTGTGAGGAGAACTACTGGTCACGATATTAACATCAGAGAGAGAAGGAGCTGTTATGCCTGATACTAGGTAGAAATATATATATATTTGGATGTTATTAATTGTCTACTTATTGTCTATAATATGTTAAGCATTTGGCAAAATTTTGCGTAAATATGTAATTTCGTATGAAATATTGTATTTACCAAAGAAGCCAGTTTAAGTGAAATCATCAATTATTTGTTTGTTTATGAGCTGAGTTGCTTATCTCTGTTGAGGAAACAACTATTAGATTAATAAACCTAAAAACCCATAGCACGCACACACAAACACACGCATGCACACACGCATACGTTGCTATCGATATATGGGTGTAGTCAGCATATACAAACTGTAGAAATGGTATTCCAAAGTGTACCCAGTCAGCTATTAATGAGATGTGAAGGACTGTGTCTTGAGTAGGACAGATGAACAGATGTGATAGAATAATTATCCGATTTATAAGGTTATATAAATATAGAAACCAGTCTTGAGCAGTTTGGATACAACTTAATAATATCTATAATATTTGAGCATTGAGAAGATTCCTCGTTGTTATATGATGTGCGGCTACATATACTTGCACCACTCTCTCTCTCTCTCTCTCTCTCTCATCACATCTCTCTCTCTCTCTCTATATATATATATATATATATATATGTGTGTGTGTGTGTGTATAATTACGTAGGAGCTGGGCTGTTACGTAATGTTTTCTTGTGTACGTTGAGCGTATGCCCGTGATTAATAACCATTTAATAACTATTAATAAACACACTATCAAAGTAGACATAATTGTATACATCAAAGAGGCCAAAATTTGGATTAATAACACAGAAGTCACCCTCATCGCATTACATTCCTCTCCACACAAAACTAAAGGCACGGAAACTTTCTCAAACACACAAACAATTAATCATTGGTTGTTTTTCAGAATTCACCGGCCCTGAGGGGGGTCCTCTCTAATGGAAGTCATGACAGACAGCTCCCACCCCAAACGAAGAAAAAAGTGTTGACCTTTTCACCCCGAATCACTGACATGTCGACTTTCTTACCATGCCCCAGGATAATAGTACTCAGCTTGGAACTTGTGGCATTCTACCCCACCGTGGGTCCTGCCTGTCCGGCCGTATACCCCAATCTGAGGATACGCCCCTCCAAACATTAATTACAAGTCAGATCATAGAAGATTTTGTTTGGGTGCGTTAGCTCGGTTCGCAGAGTTGACAGACACGACTCCGAAGTTTCCGGATTCGAAGCCCACTACCGTTGTGGGAAGTTAGGGCACCTTCTTCAGACTGCATGTAGATCAGCTGGAAGAAAGATTTTTATCGAGTGAGTGAGTGAGTGAGTGAGTGAGTGAGTGAGTGAGTGAGTGAGTGAGTGAGTGAGTGAGTGAGTGAGTGAGTGAGTGAGTGAGTGAGTGAGTGAGTGAGTGAGTGAGTGAGTGAGTGAGTGAGTGAGTGAGTGAGTGAGTGAGTGAGTGAGTGAGTGAGTGAGTGAGTGAGTGAGTGAGTGAGTGAGTGAGTGAGTTATAGTGAGTGATTTAGTGAGTGAGTGAGTGAGTGAGTGTGAGTGAGTGAGTGAGTGAGTAGTGAGTGAGTGAGTGAGTGAGATGAGTGAGTGAGTGAGTGAGTGAGTGAGTGAGTGAGTGGAGTGAGTGAGTAGGTGGTGAGTGAGTGTAGTGAGTGAGTGAGTGAGTGAGTGAGTGAGTGAGTGAGTGAGTGAGTGAGTGAGTGAGTGAGTGGGAGTGAGTGAGTGAGTGAGTGAGTGAGTGAGTGAGTGAGTGAGTGAGTGAGTGAGTGAGTGAGTGAGTGAGTGAGTGAGTGAGTGAGTGAGTGAGTGAGTGAGTGAGTGAGTGAGTGAGTGAGTGAGTGAGTGAGTGAGTGAGTGAGTGAGTGAGTGAGTGAGTGAGTGAGTGAGTGAGTGAGTGAGTGAGTGAGTGAGTGAGTGAGTGAGTGAGTGAGTGAGTGAGTGAGTGAGTGAGTGAGTGAGTGAGTGAGTGAGTGAGTGAGTGAGTGAGGTTTTGACCTTGGCGTGGCACATCTGAGGCTAAATATCTGTTTGATAGGTAACACACAGTCATTGGTCAGATTCGAATCCAGATCTTGAAGACAGTTCTTGAAGCGTCAGAGATAAGTTTTTTAAAGATCTCATGAAGACACTCTGTGAACAGTTCGAGGTTATACAAACCTCTTGATCTGGGTCATATTCCCCCCCCCCGCGTATAGAAGACGCATTAAGACGAGAGACAGCTTCTGAAAACGGTCCAGTAGTCTGTGTAGAAAATATACGTCAGAGATAAGAGTAGATATTTGATGTCCTGATCTATAGATCAGCATAGCAGAGTGACCAGTGTGTGTGTGTGCGCGCGCGCGTGCGTGTACGTGCATGTGTGTGCTTGCGTGACAGCTATATAATAATACTGTGATGTAGGAAAAATCAAGTGATACTCCCCGAACTACAAGCAAGAAAAAATCAATGTTGGCCAGGTTTCATCACCCCCTCTAAAACTCCTGATTCACAAATGATCGTATCCTCAGTGACGACGGTAAACCAGCGTCTAACTGTCTAGTAGGTGAGTGATAATAACAGACAGTCTACATATCTGACTATAGACGTACATGTCTGTTAATGGCCGGTTTATAATTACACTATCATTATAGAAGTGATAACGGTAACCAGATCAACGTGTATACAGGTTGGACATCAAAGAGGGATGAGCTATATAGATAACTGTAGATATATAGATATAGATATAGACATTATCGTATGCTTCTTCAATTCTCAGTCTGAAAATGGTCAATTATCATGCAAATTGTCTATTTATCAAACTTTAGGGGCGTGGTTAGTGTCAAATATAAAACAAAGACTAATCCTTTCCCAGGGATCATCCTGTACGCAGCTTTTCCAAAATGAATCATTTTGGAAGATGCGCACGAAACACCCTGACCCATTAGACAGCGATTGGTGAGGATCATTTAAAACCGAAGCTTCTGGGTTCGAATCTACCAGCTAGTAGACATGTCTTTTGCCAGGCCACCTGTTGATGGCTATCTGTTTGGATGACATCAAACGTGATTGATTATTCATACGTCGATGATAAACGGCTAGACTTGGCATACTTCACGACGAGCTGAGGATCTGTCCAGATGGTACGGGTTCTCGTAACAGGGTTGGTCTAAGTTCAGAAGGATCAAGATCCTTAACTCGGACCATAATTAATATAATATCTGTAGATCTGGAACCAGGACTGCTAATAAGAATATAGAATATCACGTGACTCGGCTGAGAATGTTAGCCCCTAAATGTAGAGCCGTTATACGGTGTAACAATGGCCGTAATTATATCGTTTTGGGTACCTCAATATGGACGGCTCCCGACCGGGCTAGAATACTGGCCTATTACGGTACCCAGCGGGTATCTTAACTTACGAGGGCCACCCCGTACCGAGATAGAGAGACAGATAAACAGATACATAGCCTGTAACTGGTGTGTCTAACATCTGCCATTATAGATACATACAATACATGTATCCTGATATAAAACTCCAACAAAGATGTGTCATTGTATCTGCTACACTGACCATAGAATACAGTCTATATAGATTATAGAGAGAGGGATGGGGGGGGGGTTCGGAGAGAGAGGAACTGGCCTCACAGCTGGATCTGACCAACTTGTTGTCCTTAACAGATCAGAGCACACACAATCGAAGTCACATACATACACGCGCGCGCGCACACACACACACACACAACCCATACACATATATCATGACATCTGACAGAAGGTTTCAAATAAACCGGTAATATCGCCCACTGTGAGCATGCCTAGTCTAGCTCTGTTATTACCATTACAGCCTATCATTAGCGGCAATAGAGCGTTGCCAAGGAAGCGGTCCCTAGTCCTGCGGGGTCGGTGCCGTGTTATGGTGTTTAGCCAGGGATTGAGCTCTGGGTATAATGCTGTTTACTGTATAGACTGTACGATTACTACCTGGAGTGATCAGCTGACAGGTGACTATTAGAATGGATTCACGGCTCCCGATAACCGTCACTGTCTACGTGTCATTCGGTTGAAGGTGGTTGGATGGAGGATGGGGGGGGGGGGGTTTCTGATCAATCGTCGATTATAATTCGGTATCGATCCTCATTAATTGACTTCTATTGGTCTGTGTTAAGGAAAAGTGTCATATTTTGAGTGTTTCGACGAAGCCGTAGCACCCGGAAAATTTCGGACCCCCCAGCGTGGTAGGAACAAACACCGGGCCCGGGACAGTAGGCCCAGTCTACAGCACCCACGGGACGAGTATGTTTGAGATATTCAAGTTCAGAATAGAAAGTATATCAGATACAGTTAAAAAGTCACACCCCACACGCACACGCATGCACGCACGCACACACGCACGCACGCACGCAAAAACAGATATATATATATATATATATATATATATATATGGCTCATAGTGTTAAGCATTGGTTTATATTTATTGTTGTGATTAATAAAGGTGTAAACAACCTCTTACTGACGTTGTTGTGGTGCTGTAGTGCGCTAGGTTTTTGGAAAGTTGTCTTCAGAAATATATAAATTTGTTACTTAATTTACTTTACTTACCTTTGGTAATAAAAGGGTTACTTCGTTACTTTTAGTAGTAATTTTATCTGTCTTACACTTAGTTATGTCTTCGATAAACTGATCTTTTCCGTGCAAATAGAGAAAATTCTGCTTTTAAAAACTATTTATAAATACAAGATGCTTGTAATATAATTAAAATTACTTCAGCTTCTCCTGGTGTTCGCATTTCCATCTATCACTGACTGATTAATTAACTGACTGATTAATTAACTGACTGATTAATTAACTGACTGATTAATTAACTGACTGATTAATTAACTGGCTGGCTGGCTGGCTGGCTGGCTGGCTGTGATTCACTTACTGACTCACTGACTAACTCGCTGATTGACTTACTCACTCAGATACTCGATCACAATCTCTCTGACCCCCTTCCACAACATTATTACACGCTACACACCTGAAGTTTTGTTAATTAGCGGCCTCCAGGTAAGATGTATTTAACGTCTACGAAGATGTGACATTAATATAATAAACATATTATTGTCGTCATATCTACAACATATATCTATCAACATATATGTAGATAAGGATGTAGAAATATGTGGCCTTTATCAGATAACTCTAATTGCTGTTGGCCTTATTTGTTTGTCGTATTTAATGTGAATCTCACGTCACTTCTACCAAATACCATCGTGTGTGTGTGTGTGTGTGTGTGTGTGTGTGTAATTCAACAAATCAAGATTATATTACATCTCAAAGTGTAATTCAGGATTCTAATCTGATATAGCTCTCTCTCTCTCTCTCTCTCTCTCCCACTCACTCACTCAGAGAGAGATAATTGATATCTCCTACTGTCAGAGCCCATTTTTGGATAATAAATGTCAATTTAGATTGTTATCTTAAACATTCTACATACAGATCTCCTATGTTAGTCTAACCTCGTATAATGTCCTCAACATTGTTGTCAGTAATAAATATTAAACACATCACGTAAATTAACTAGTTTATGGTAAATAGTTGTATGTACACTGACAGCATAACTAACTGATGTTCTTCATCGAGGTGTGAATGCTGACCTTGCAGGCGTCTGTAGGATATGCAGGCGGACGGACAGACCGGCAAAGGGCAGGCCTGCGAATAGGCTCGTCTGTTGGATACGACCACCCGGGGTGAGCGGCCTAGACCCGCATTTATGGGGAGGTAGGGCAGTCGGAGTCCATTTTTGTTAATCTAACCATATACTGTTCTGGAGCCCCGCGCTGGCTGAATTGCCCCGCGGGCACCGTGCCCTCTTATGAAGATGCTACTTGCAAGTACTGAGCACCCACAGACACACCCACAACACATGCATAATAATAAACACTTGCTAAGAATATAAGTCAGTTCCAGGGCCTGTTATAGCTGTAATCTGGGGAGGGAGAGAGGTAGGGAGGGAGGGAGTATCGGGAGAGACGTGCGGGTTAGATATCACAATAACATCATCCTTTTTATTGAGTGGCATGGTAGAAACTGTTGACGGATTTGCGGCAAATCCATCAAAATTTTAATTTTACCGGCTTTCATTTAAATACGCGTCACATTTAAAGAAAACTTTAACTCGTCCCGGTTTTGTTCGGCAGACAATTAACAAACAGTCCAATATTTGATATAGGTATGGATTTCCAGCAACAAAACACCATTTTATAAGCTCTTGGAAATCACATTTATTGTGTACATTCCTAGCCCTATTGAATCATAATTAAACATCAAGGAGAACGCATACATAAAGGGTATAAGTAGATACAGTTAACTTTACAGACAATATGTAGATTATTTGACTGAGAATACAAAATGATGGTAATCTTATTCAGTTGACAATTCCTCATTATAGGAAGCTACTCTTTTATCTTTGAGGTATCGTCTTTGTTTTCAAAAGTCTGTAGGCAGAATAATTATACGTCGGTGACCGCGTAGATAACAATAGTACGAGAAGCCATGTTAGTCAGATATAAAGTATTTACAGATTTAATTGACTGTATGTACAAATAATTACCTAGTTTTGTCATATTCCCTGTTGTATATTGTTACGATCCATCGTCATACATTGCGACTTGAGCAGTAACCCGGATTTTACCCCCAGTTTGACCCATATGTGTCATTGACCTATTTTTATATACTAGACTTCTTATAATTTTTAATAAGTTTGTGATATGTTAAGACTATTTAAATAGTAAATTTGAAAGTTTGAGGACTACAGGAATGGCCTAATACACTAAAAATAGTACCTACTTGCGTGTATATGTGTGTGTGTATATATATATATATATATATATATATATATATGTGTGTGTGTGTGTGTGTGTGTGTGTGATTGTTCCACTGCCAGCATGATAGAACACACACACGTACACACACGCGCGCGTGCGCGCACACACAGACACGCATCTCCCATCAGTAATTACCTCACAGTATACCATGTTATTAATTAGTTATCAACAGCCACAGTTCTGACAGCTCCCCAGAAAGGACAGGACTAATCACCATCAGAAGCTGGCGAATTCCCAACGTCGTCGAGCTCCTCTCTGTGGGATGTAGAACAGACTTCGGCTTATTTGTGCTATTTGACCACCGACTGGCTGCCCCGAAGGCAAATTCGAACATCAGAGAGTCTCTCCTTCAAAAGATTGATTAAGTTTAAATCAGACCTGTGTGGCCGGCCACTCTCTGACTCGGCCATGTTACAAGTATGTAGTTTACCTGAGGCACTTATAACCCGCTGTCACACTTTGTAGGGTGCTCATCGTGGCGGGTCGTCGACAGGTAATTATCTCCGTGGTTTAATATCGGGAGTTCGGAGAGGTACGCGTCGTTTAGGACCGAGAATAAACCATTGCCCATTGGCGGGAATATAAACGAATACCCGCGTGGAATATGTCTCCCATAGTACAATGACGACTCACAAAAAGGCCATTTAAAGATATTTTGCCATTAAAGATTCCCGTCGTTGCCGCTCCCTTGATAATAATCAATCTCACAAATCGTCTTGTCGTAGACATGAATCGTCAGAAAACTAAATAAAGATTTAAAAATGATAATAATTTTTTAACCAGAAATGGCCGTCTCATCTCAGTGAACTTTAGCCATTTTATTGAAGGATTTATAAATAAAACTATATTCTCTGAATGAAGACAGCTCCTGTTATCACGACACAAAAAATATTATTCGTGAAGCGCTTCAATTGCTTAAAAACTCGACGCGGAAATTTACCGGTAGGGGGACGTTTTGGCCCAGGACGTTTTGGCCAGCTATTTTTTGAAGATAGGACGTTTTGGCCAAATGTAAAAAGCGAACAAATATATCTTTTTTTAAATCTCAAAATGTACATTTATAACATAAAAAGTGAACAAATATAATCTATTGTGTTTATTATCTCTGTATTTAACTGAAGTTTATTTCTGCATGGCTTCTCACAGTTACATACATTATATAGTGGCATATATTAATTTACTTCTATGTCCTTGTTAATTGTTTAAATTGTATATAGTTTGGGATCCTGATTGAATATTTTACTGTATGTCTCTTCAATACTATTGTGTAGGTTACTGTATTCATCTCCTAACTGGAAGTTGTATTAATAAAATAACAAATAAAACGTCCTATCTTCAAAAAATAGCTGGCCAAAACGTCCTAGGTCAAAACCTCCAGGCCAAAACGTCCGCTGGCCAAAATGTCCGCTGGCCAAAATGTCCGCTGGCCAAAACGTCCTAGGCCAAAACGTCCGCTGGCCAAAACGTCCTAGATTCTTTATTAACAGCATAATCACATTTAAGCAGATTTGTTGTAGTATGGATGTGATGTTGAGTAAAATGTGAGATAAATAATGAGAACTTAATGAGAATAACTGTTTGTTTTTTCATTATATGTCTGTTTATATTTATTATTTTATGATATGAGATCACGTGTCATTTATCGTGATCTTCAGTTTACATCTCCGATATAGACAGATCTTTATGGTCAGCATAAGTACAGCCACAAAAATCATCATCATCATCATCATCATCATCATTATAGTCACCACCACGACGAACATCACCTTCATCACTACAACCATCACTGCTACTCTCATCACCATAATCACTGGAACAACCACCATCACGACTACCAACCCTACCCTCAACAGAATCACCATCATTCTGTTTACAGTTGATAATCACAGATAGTGCTTACAAAGCACAGTGTAAACGATATAGCTATCACATATTGGACTAAAACCATAAAAAACAAATCAATAGTTGTATGAGTGGAATTACATTACTTGCTGGAGGAATATAAGGCAACAGGGACAAAGGTCAAAGGGGCAAAAGACCCAGGGATAGAAAACTAAGGGTAAAAAGATCATCGAAATATATCAAATAATCACCACCACTAATACCACCACCGGAAGTGAGCAAGTACACTGCCTCTATATTAATAAACCCCCTCAGAATATAAACAAATAATAATAACAACAATAATAATAATAATAATAATCTAGATTTATATAATAAAGCACAACAATAAGCCATACAATAAGTACATCACTAACTCTTCCCTGGATCCTCCATTGTGCAACATTGCAAAACCTAAACGACAACAACTATCACAGTCAGTACTATCACAACAACACACCTGTCATTAACAGCAGCATCACAACAACGACTGTCACCAACAACACACGATCACGGCAGAATCACCATCACATGTCGCCATATTAGGTGAGGTCACTTTATAACAAATGTTTTTTTCTTCTTCACTTAGCCACCTCTGACCAAACTAACTAACTGTAGCGAGAAGTTGTCGAGAAACGTAAAACATTAATCTTACACACTCACTAGTTTGGTGGTCTACCTATAATTAATATGCCATCAAAGAGAGGTAAATACTTAGGGCCTTTAGTTAATGACAATGTCAAATGTCATCGTCTCGTTGATATCGTTCCGCTTGGCTAGTCATCTGACCATGACATCAATGGTCGTCATATGCAATCGTTAACTTTGTTTAAGTTGATCGGTTTTTAACTGTTTATTATAGAATTACAATTGAGTGACGGGACACGTTCGTTGTGACGCGTAATGATCTATTAATTAGATAACAGACACTGTTATTTATTGTTTGTGTTAATAGCTCCATGTATCCTTTATGTTGGTTCTGGGATACAGTGTTGATATTATACGAGTAAATACGATGTACAGTAATATTTTTTAAAGAAAAACTACTACTAATACTGACCCATGGCTGAGAGATCAACAAGCTGGATTCCGCCCAAATAGATCATGCATTGATCAGACTGCAACACTACGCATCATAGTAGAGCAATCCTTGGAATGAAACTCCCCACTCTACATCAACTTTGTTGACTACGAAAAGGCGTTTGACAGCATAAATAAGGATACACTATGGAAACTGCTAAGACATTACGGCATACCAACCAAGCTGGTCAGCTTGATCAAGAACAGCTATAAAGGAACATGCTACAGAGTACTACATGGTGGACATCTAACCAAGCATTACGAAGACATTCACAAAGCAGAGAAGAAATGGAATTCAGTGGACACTAAATACGCAACTTGAAGACCTGGACTTTGCTAACGACCTAGCACTGTTGTCCCACAGTCATGAACAGATGCAGAAGAAGACAAGTGAACTGGCAGCGATCTCTTCACGATCGGGCTTAAATATACATAAATGCAAGACAAAAATCCTCACGGTAAATGCAGCCAACATGGAGTCAATCTGGCTGGAAGGAAATGAAATTGAAGAGGTAGATACCTTCACGTATCTGGATGGTATCATTGATAAACATGGTGGTACAGATGCAGATGTTAAGGCAAGGATTGGCAAGGCTAGAGGAGCATTTATACAGCTCAAGAATATCTGGAGTTCCAAAGTGTTGTCATTACACACAAAGATACGCCTGTTTAACTCCAATGTGTAGTCTATACTATTGTATGGAGCAGAGACATGGAGGACAACTAACATCACCACCAAGAAATTACAGACCTTTATTAATAACTGTCTGAGAAGAATCCTCCAAATTCGCTGGCCAAACACCATCAGTAACAGTGACTTGTGGGAGAAAACACACCAACGGAATGCAGGAGATGAGATCAGAGGGAGACAATGGGGTGGATTGGTCACACACTCCGGAAACCAGCATCAACTATCACCAGACAGGCCCTAAGATGGAACCCACACGGAAAGAGAAAAGGAGGACGCCCAAGAAATACGTGGAGAAGGGATCTCCTGACAGACATAAAGAGGACAGGTTACAGCTGGAGGGAGCTTGAAAAGAAAGCCCAGGACAGAAGACTTTGGAAGACTGTTGTCAACGACCTATGTCCCAGGAAGGGCGAAGGGCTTCCACTATTAATACTGCTGCTATTATTGCTACTGCTACTACTACTACTACTACTACTACTACTACTACTAAAAATAATAATATTAATAATAACAATAATTTAAAAAAATCTTCATCATCAAAACTACTACTTCTACTATTACTACTACTACTAGTAGTAGTACTATTACTAGTAATAGTTGGTGTTGTTGTAAAAGTAATAATAGTAAGGATAGTAGTAGCAGCAGCAGTAGTATACACAAAATTATGCATAACGTTATATAAAAAATGTTTCTATTACACTAGTGTACAACGATATCTTTAATTTAAAAACTAAATTCGATCGCCAACCGGATGTAAAGCCATTTTCGTTTTTAGAAATCAAAATCGATTTAAAACCTACATTTTCTGATGTATCATAACGTGCGAGTATAATATCATCAAACATTACCCCTTAAAATAATTTAAGATCGTTTTTACGCAGAATAATATACACCAATAAAACAAGGATAATAATGTGGGTTTGGTTGTTTATGGGTTACTTGAAATAAATATGGGTTTTATTTATTTTAAATCCAAAATATATACTCAGCCGCCTCCCGTTATTCAGCCACCGCCAATGCTTACAATGCAATACGAATACCATACTTTGCCATATAAATACCACCCGCTATTACCACCACACACACTGACAGTGAAATGTTTCTGATAATATGTGAATTGGTTGACAAGCTGTGAAGGTCATTAGGTGGCGATTTTATTATATCAGAACGTGGGCTGCATATATAATATAGATAGTTAAATAAATAATCTTTTGGCCATACACACTTCCTTGTATAATTAATGTCTAAGATATTAACTGTAGATTATAGAATTTGATTGAGTTAATTGAGTGGCCTAGTGATATTAATTTGTAACGGTCAGCGCAGGGATGGTTTACCCGCACGTGTTGGGGGTACTCTACAAGCTTTGTCCGCGGATGCGGGGTGGTGTTGTTAACATTCAACTAAAACACTAATGAACTACACATACAACTTAATACAATTTGTCATTTATTTATTTTCAAGATCATTTCAATAATTGTGCCATCATTTAGTCCTATCTGTTATATTATATGTCCGTATGAATTAAAAATAAACTCGTTGAGTGTTTAATATCAATTTGGTTATAATTACAGACTGTAGATACCTGTGCACACAAGTATCGACAGTAAATATCACGCTCAGTTTCAGTTATAATAATCGAAGAAATGTCACATATAATTAATACAAACATATATTCTTCCAGTATTAGTGTTTATCCTTGAAATATTACGCCTGATATCATAATGTTGATTTTGTAAGGTTTGTTTAGATAATTGATTGAATGCATATAAATGTATATCTGTTATTCCTTAAATAACCACATGTACGCTATATATATATATTATCATGTAATTTCATCATGTAATGTCGTTGGACTGCTTTTGCTATTTTTGACATTTTATTAAATCTACTTTACTGTTACCATTATTTCTGAATGGGTTCTCTCTTCTCTGTTCCGAGATTTCGAGCTTCAGACGGTTTAAAAAACAAACACTTTTGTCCAAATCTCCGGCCCTCCCCCTTGTTCTGAAGAAGAAATGGGTGTTTAACCATCACGAGGCGCGAATCTTCTACATGCTAACGTCGTACACTTACTGTAATAAACAATGTATTGTCGGATGCCATTCTAAATGATATTAGAAAGCTCTCTCTCTCTCTCCTCTCTCTCTCCTCTCTCTCTCTCTCTCTCTCTCTCTATATATATATATATATATATATATATATAGTTGTTGTCGTTTACATAAGAAACCACCAAGTGCTCTAATAATGCTGATATTCGTTTAATCACTTAAACAAAAACATATCACTTATAAACACTCTCATCTGTTGTGATGCCACGCTCTTCGGGGATGTTTCAGCCTCTATAACCATCAACTGATACGGTCCCGGCCATAAAATCCTGATTTATAAATTTCTATCGTACATAAGATGTTTCTACTACAAAGATAAAACGAGATGCCGGAACGACAGCGTAATTCTGAATCCGTTGTTGCTGGCTTTAAACTAACTTTAAGCCTAGCTATAGGTTTTGTTGTTCGGGGAGAATCCCCAGGCTGTCGTTTAATCAGCACAGCCTAGCTATAGTTAACGCAGAGAGCTTAAATATAGAGAGGCGTTACTCTTGCCGCGCCATGTTCAATTTTGAACCAGTGGCGCCTCCAGCGACCGGAGGTATTTCTCAGATAAACAAAAGTTCTCTGGTTGTTCACATGTGATCGTGTATATGTGTGCGCATGGTTGAAATGAATTGCCAATACTAGTACTATATGTTACATGATCACATACTCTTTTATTAATTAACACTTTAATTGTGCACACATGATATGGAAGGATACGAAGCTCTGAAACTGTAAATAAATAATTAAGTGATTTCACAGCCCAGTCGCTTGATTAATTCATAGCCTACAATTTGCGATCACTTGACAGCTGATCAGAAAAGAATTGAACGTGGTTTACAGCTTTGTGTGTGGAAGGCGTAATTTAAATCTTCTATCATTGAACGAACAATTTAGTTGATGAATGTTTCTACCACTATTGAGGTATTTAATAATTAATTTCATAACATTTAAATTATAAATAGAAGTCCATATATATCAATAAGTACCAATTGCTTAAGTTTAAAAATAAATGCAGGTGATCATGTAAATACTCAGCTACTTATAATTATTGTAATTAGGGAAAAATTATCTGATTATAGTAATGTAATTTTAGAAGTCCAATTATATTATTAACAATAATAAAGTAAAATATACCTCCCGCCCATAACATCTTCAGTGGCTCCAGTACATGTAATTGTAAGCTTATGTATATCTTACATACCCATTTTGTGATTAATAGGTTGATATTGTTCAATAGAATTTAATCAGATTTTGTCTGAAACAAATATAGATCTAGATAGATTCTGCTTGGGCCTACTAAATGGGTCATGTCAAATAGGGGCGTGTCTACTTCAAATTGTTATGCTTATTTTTTAAATATCCTTTATTAAGTTTATTTTTAAAAAGGCAAGTTCATATCAAATTTTTACACTAGCTTTCATTTCCTTTCGGGGATGTCTTTATTTGTGCATACCTTTTCTGTTACTACAGCCGAAAGCGGCGCAGAATGAACCAGTGCCATTAGGCGCCATGTTAACGAAAGGAGCTGTCCGTGACAATCTACCTCCGGTCGCTAGGGCCCTGCCGCTCCATGAATTCAAAATGGCGTCCCATGTTAAAACGCGAAGTAACACATCTTGTTATAAATAGTCTTTGGTTAACGTTTGCCAGAAGTTAAACACAATTTTTTTATATTCTTGATGGATAATAAAAAGGACAAAATTGCTTAACTCTCCTAATGACGGCAATTCTGTACTAAAATGACAACTTAACAATCGTATTATGTAATAGATCATCACAGAAGGCCTTTTAGCAAATATTACGTTTTGTACAGCGAAACTTCGCTCATAAAATCCAATTTAGAAGCACAAAAAATTAGTCTTTATAATGAAGGCTCAGAGAAAAACTGAAGTGACCCATTTCATTGCCTATCTGAAAGGGTTTGTGTCACAAAGCAGTTATGTGTGTGCGGGTTAACATTATTTATTTAGATTCTGAAACAAAATGGCTGTGAAAATATTCAACAGAAGGAGACCAGTAAGGGAATACTTTGTATAATATAGAATGAGAACCATCATAAATTAATTAAAAATTTCCCCAGACAACATTTGATACAGTTCATAGGCTTAATATAAAATAGTTTATTGGGTTTTTGGTCCATAATCATTAATACAGCTAAATATTTACATTCTGATTATCTGGATAGTTAAAAAAACAGTTAGCTTCTATACATTTTGTACATTTATCTTTTTTAATTCATGACATAAAGACCTTCCCATTCTACGGAATTCAAACAATATGAAGTCGCTATAATGGTACTTAAAGAAAGGATTTAATAAAAGATGTTTACTATGTAAAATACACACCCGATGGGGAAATTAATCATGATAACAAAACAGTAGCAGAATAAAAAGGGGTAGAACAAGATTTTTTTAAACATGCACAACAACTCTAAAAGAGAACTTGTTATAAAAATATACATCTTCATACAAAGCTACATGCCTGGATTTATCGAGGCCAGTGAATGTTCTCAAGCATTATGAAATTTTCACGGAATGATGTGAATACATTCTAAATGTGATCATTTGTGACAGGACCCTCCACTACAATAAATGATACATAATCAGTGAGATGACAGCGATGGAGGACATTGCTAATCCGTGATTGATATGCAAATTAGATGCACCATTACAGCCGTCTCTATCCTCGCAATAACAGACTTCTCTCCAGACGCCATTCTCTTCAAAAGTCCACTGACATCCCCAAGCAACACCTAAAGGGATTAAACAAAACAAAAACCACTTTATATAGAATCTACAACGATATTTCACAGTACTAATTCACAATAACTAGGTCATAACCTATTTTAATAGGTCATGTCAAAGCTATATTTTGCCATGATCATAATGTTATTATAAGAAGACTAGTGGGCTCACTAATAACAAGTCATCAAAAAGTGCGGTTCAGCGAAACTCCAATGATGAGATGTTTGTAAAAACCCAATAAGAAATTTGAACAAATAATATTATTTATTCCTGAAAACAAACGTAAAGAGGTGTTTAAAAATATTATTGGATTAATCTTTGTCAAGGGATGACAACTCTGCTGTAGACAGGTGAGTATACAGACAGGTTATGGTGCCTAAATCGTTTTGTTTAACGTGGCAAAATAAATTAGATAAACCAATACAGCAACCAGATACACGATTTGGATCCCATGACTAAGATGTTAACAGTAAAGTGCGCTACCAACTGATCAGGGGAGGAAGGGCACCACATGTCATCATTAGAGACACTTTTTATCGACTTGACGTATTTGTGAATATTTGTGTATGTCAGACACAGATTGTCTTAGAGTTGTTGCTGCCTTAAAGCATTATCATAACTCTCGTATACATTATATCCTAATATAATCACTTAAATATGTATTCATAAACACTGACCAAATAAATATTATATAATTTTATTTTACTGCTACGTAACAACCTGACACTTGAACTTCAGTGTGATCTAGAATGTAAAGATGAGCTGAAGTGCAAGATGTTCCTTTTTGTTGCTATTTTATGCATGTGAAGTTGAAGTGCGAGAACCAAAACTCTAACAATGATCCTCTAACAATTGACAAATGTTAATACAATCAACATTACATTTAACTTTCTCTCAGAACAGCTCAAATTATTATCGTATTTGTAGTATCATTCTAATAACTAACAAAATATGAAACATTATAGATGGAATAATTGTAAATTAAAAAAAGACTAAGCTTGCTCGACAAACAAATCCAGATAGATAGTTAATCAATGGATGATCAATCAATGTCTTTAGTCATTTAAATTAATTTAGCAGTTTTCTTTTCTAATACATAAAGTGATAAACATATTACAGACGTTAATAATATTGAATAAATTTGCTACAACAGCAATACAAATGACTACAAGTAGGTCCTCAGCTCTAGCTAATCATAGACTCATAGATTTAATGAATGTTATTTTATTTTATATACTAAATAAAAAATATCTTATCTGAGTACTGATGAATATATGACCTCAAAGGATCTATATCCCACCACAAATACAGAATAGCTAATATTAATATTTAATATTGATCTACAAATTTAACAAAGAGTTAAGTCCCTTAGATTAATATCCAGTGAATTAATGTCATATAAACTTGACTTCCCAAGCCCATATCTAAATATTATAATAATCCATTAACATCCACTTTTTACACAATATAATAATAATATATTAATTACAAAACTTCTATTGCGCCAATATCTTCAAAAAGAATTGAGCTAATTGGCGCACCTAGTACAAGAGTTGGGCAAACTAATAGTCCGGATACAATACAAAGTTCATTAACAATGATCAGATGGAAAGAAAACTTAGGAAGGATAAGCGAGTCTGAAAAGGTGAGTTTTCAAATGGTGATGGAAATAGACTATGCTATTTGATGACTTAACATGTTCAGAGAGTGAATTCCAAAGTGTAGGGACAGCAACTGAAAAAGCACGAGTCCCAGCATGAGTTTTAACCCTGGGAACAGACAACAAGTAAAAACCAGATGAACGGAGCTCTCTGGACTTGGGTGATAAAGAAAGCATGGAAAATAGATATGAAGGTTCTCCAGAAGAAAGAGTTTGATAGGCAATAGTGCAGAGTTTGAAAATGATGCGAGATTGAACAGGGAGCCAGTGAAGAGATTTCAGAAGTGGGACAGAATGGGAAAACTGAGGAGAGCATGTGACAACCCTACCTAAGCAGTTCTGAACACACTCAAGTTTTAGAATATCCTTAGATGCAATGCTATAAATAAGAGAGTTGCAGTAATCAAGCCTACTAGTAATGAATGCTGTAGCAATGGTTTTGGAGACCGAAAGAGAAATATAGTGCCGAATACGGCGAAGATCACGAATATGATAGAAGCAGGAGCGACATGTCAGAGAAATATGTTATCCGAAATTAAAATCCACTATCAAATCTAACACCAAGATTACGTACAATATCTGATGGTGTGATGCTATGACTAAGGATGTTCGTAGGGAAGAAATGAGTAAGTTTGGTGCATTGTCTGGATGTATCTATAATGATGAAATCTGTTTTGTTGGAATTGAGCCTAAGTTTATTGTTTGTCATCCAGCCAGAGATATCACTGAGACAGTCACCAAGTTGTTTAAGGACAGATTAGTGTTATATAAATATCTTAATTATAAGAAAAGGGGTTACATGGGCATATTTAAAATGAGAAGAAAACACTCCGGAGCTTAGTGATAAATTTATTATCTTAGTAATTGGAACAATTAGTACGTGAAGACAAGATTTTTGCAGAAATGTACAGACAGGATCAAGTTCAGAGGTCTTATTAAGAGATAATAAAATCAGTTTAGAAACTTCAATAAGTGAGGCTGGTTTAAAGATTGTGCAAGGGTGATGTACAACAGGAAAATCAACATTACAAATAGAAGCAGAACCTGGGAAAGAAGCATAAATTTGGGCGATCTTATTCTTGAAATGTTTGCAAAAAGAATTACAGATAATATCAAGCAATATATTAAGCTTTTGATATAATACATCCATGATAGAGAAGTCTATGTTTTAAAGCTATTATAACTGTTTAAAATGTTTTTTAACTGTTATTTAGGTTGAAGTGAATAAAATAATAATAATTAAAGTATTTATATAACAAAATATATCATGTCCAGTACCTTTTGTAGTCACTTTACAAAGATTATAGCTTTTATTATCCATGACTCAGGCCTGTTTCAATTCAAACACATAGCCATCATTTCTAGCTGAGTGAACCAGTTACCATATGACAGCATTGCAGCCCTGAAGCCTTGAACCCACGACCCATTGATTATAAGTTCGATATAATTAACTGCAACATCATGGCTCAATAATAAAACCTATTTATCCGTCCTCCAAATATATATATATATATATATATATATATAGGTATGTATATCTATATATATCTATCTACCTTTTAAATAAAAATATGTATGACAAATCCTTTAATCAAAATATTAGCCTGCCATTCAAGTTAGTCTTGTACCAGCCACAAATGTGTTGGTAAATATATTTTTAAATAATGTTCTAATATGCAAAAAACTAAATCAACAAAAACAGAAAAATCATTTTAATTTGTTTTTAATTTATGTTTTACTATGTCTGACTGTATCTTGATGTACATATTTATTATAAATAAAATTCCAATACTTTTCAATCTGCATTAACTGTTTCACATCCCATCTTAGTTATAGTTACAATTAATGAAGGCCTATCTTTACCACAACTTGACATTCTAATCTAAAGTTTGGCTGTAAACTGATTTAATTTTGAAATGATAAAAGTCACATAATTATTTACAATATAATTATCATTTAGGCATATACAACCATTTTAGTTTTTTTTTAAATATTTTTAAACAGACCCACAAATTATTACCAAATTGATAAATTTTCAACCAAATGAATTGGCTCATTTTATGTAATATTTTATTAATTCAATAGTAGGGAATTAGAAATCCTTATTAACACTTCTATTACACTGTCTCATAATAGGAATTGCTTCATTCAGAGTTTATAAAATTAACTGAAAGGAATTGGAATTGAACTGTTTATGTTGTGTTAAAGATAGATAACATACCACTTTCAGATCTTGATCCACAGCGTCTTGTCACTTTTTTCCAAGCTCCCCCTGTAACAGTGGAAAGATATTAAATACTAGTAAACTTCAATATAAATTGTTCAATGTTTTTTTGTTTGTACACACACAAATATATAGATGCTGAGGTGGAATTGAAATTTTAAGGGTAAGACTATTTTGTACCTTAATTTTGGATAACCAATACTACACCGACTTTAATAAATGTCCTTTTAAGGTAAGTTATAGATAGAAATATTTACATATGGGATTTTAATCAAGTAAGGACATGCTAATAATCTATCATTTAATGGATACTGGGAGTTAAAACAATTTTATATCCTAAGTAATCTAGAATTACAAAATGATTACCTGTGTGCTAATAAATATATATATATATATATATATAGGCTCAGTGTAATTAACTAATATGACAGTGATGGTCAAACAAATGGTTTTAATAAAGCTTTCTATCGATCAAACATCGGATTAAAAATGAGCTTCACTGATCTACAAGATAAACACATTGCCATTGGTGCCAAAGATCGATAATTTTGACCACCAAAAAGGTTAGAAATATTTATAGGGTCTAACTTCTCAGATTATAATATTGTGGTTGGCTGAACATATTAAATGGCACTGCCATCACAGTGGATGAAATAGTGGATCATTACTGACTGTTGGCAATGTTAATCATTTGTGGTCTTTCCGATGTGTTAATCTAGATTCAGCAGTGCTTTACAAATTGTGCTATGGAAAAATACAGTTGATTAGCACAGTAATAGTTCATCTTCTACTGTTAGCACCTGCACTGGAATGGCACCAATGCACTCTGGGGGGATATTTACAGCCACGAAGAGAATCTATTTTATCATGGCACCATTGTAAATAGTATTTTGGGTCAAATAGGATACACGTGTGTGTGTATAAAATAATTTTTTAAATCCATATATAAATATATATATACTAACATCCTGGACTTTGCTGTGTTATTTTCATACAAAATGTTCCTGGTGTCCTTGCTTCAAAGCTGTTACAATCTACCAAAGCATTTATATTTCTGTCAAAGATTCTGTATGATGGACATGAATAATCTTCATTACTGTCACACTGAAAGCACTGGATACAGAAAGCTGTAAATAGAATATAATAATTGTAAACTCAAGGCGATTACATTATAACAGATTGACAATAATAATAAAATTTAATCTATTATACTTGTAAAATAATGGCTGGGTATATTCTCTATAATTAATTTATCAACTAACATGATCATTCTATTTTGTAAAATAACTAGGCTTATTACTCTTGCTTCAAGTGTCACAAAAAAACTTTACATACACAATTAAGATGAGATCAAATTAATGTACAATATAATAATGTCATGCAGTTATTACTTAGAAGATATTTTACATAATATTAATGATTGTGGAACAAAACAATAAGAAAATAAAGTATTGTGAACTGTTGTATATAATGCCTTTTTATGTTAATTCATATTCCTATTGCTACCATTCATTAATCATAATTGTTAATAATATATTCCATTTGTGCTTAAGAGGTGGAATATAATTACACATACAAAGTGTTTCATGAATGATATTAATCTTTTATAAAATGTGGCGATTAAAAAGATCTTTAATTAAAATAGTTCTTCTTATTTTAACCACAGAATATTTAGTATCATTTGGTATTTATTTTTTCTCCCTAAAAACCCCCCACAAAAATATTTTATGATATTTTGAAAAATAACCATATTGATGTAATTATAAACGAAAGATGTCTTGTTTTTAAACTATATGGTACAATATTGTCTTACCTTCTGTTATAATATTAAGACATGTAAAATTGACTAATCATTTCCTAAGAGGCTGCTCCTATCTTAATCAGGATAATTTTCAACATTTTTATTCAACTTAGACAAATATACAGACATCCATTAATGAAGCAATTATAGATTTCAAATTTATCAACAGTTCGTTTATTCAAGTTACTGCCACACCGTTGGAGATACATGTTACAATAATTATATGCATATTCAAATGACATTTTTGAATAATTAGACATTTTCTAGAATGTAAACTTAAGTATTACTTTGTTGATTGAAAAACAGTTGCAGATCAGTAATGTTATCTCAGACTGTTATTATCGTCAGTTTATTTCGATGATGATGATGATGGTCAGGTTTAAATATCTATGACCATAGAATACTGATCACATTTCGCCGTACACATCTCTGTCAAAATAAGATGTGGTTTAGACCATGAAAGAAGTATCTGTCTCGGTTCTGTCAAAGCATAACATACATCTTTGGCTTTCCCTCGAGAACTAAGCATCCATGATCATACTCCAAGATTTCTACCCTTTCTTTAAAATTGTCAAGCCATACTTCAGCTTTAGTTAAGTCACAATAAAGTTTCACAAAGGGCACCATGACTCAACTTTAACAGACTATTCTTAGTAAGGACAATATGTAGTTTTCGTATAAACTAACCTCGGATGGACATTTTTATGCTGGGATGAAGACTTTATTCTGTGTATAGACACTTTCTTGTTCCATTTTCAAAACTTTATTTTGATTTCCAATCAACAGTTGGGCTCCAATAAAATGAAATTTCTGGACTTTTCACCAAATATTTCTCTGCTGATCAAAAAGGAATATCATGACAGCCATGAATTACACCTTTGATACTTTAACACAGTGTATGTGTATACGTTGTTGTTTTCCAGCCACTTTTGTGCACAAGGTAGGCTAAATGGGCCAGGCAACCTCCAAAGGTAATGAGGCAAAGTGAAAGATGAAACACCCTTCTGACATAGCCCTGCCACGGTTTGAATTCAGGTGCTATAGATCTGTAGCCATCTGTGCTACCATTCTACCAGTTATGCTATATAGGTGCTGTGATACTTTAATGCAGTATAGGCAGTCCAAGTATGTGGATGTTACATGACATAAAATAAAGGTAGCCATTAGAGCTGACTCGTTACCGTAATGTCAAACAAATACATGTATAATCTGGATTTAAACTAAGCTAAAGAATTACATTTACAGGACAGTACTCTAACCACTAAACCATCTGAGCATTCACAAAATTTTCTTGTTATTGATGGTGGATAGTTGAAGATTGACGTTTTACGCCACTTTTGTGCACATGGCAGGCTAAATGGGCCGAGCAACCTCCAAGGGTAATGAAGCAAAGTCAAAGATGAAACACCCTTCAGATATGTCCGCACCGAGATTCTAACTCGGTGGTAGTTATCTGTGGTCCAACGTGCTACCAACTAGATGATTGAGCAAATATTGGATATTCAAATTCTATAACTCATTATTATCGAAATTCGAAGACCTAAGGTCTATATAAATATATATACATGATGTATTGAATCACAAGCCACAATGTGTTTAGTATTTTAGCAGTGCCACGCGAGTGTGTCGCACAGTCACATTGAATGATTGCTTGACTGTAGAGTCTAAATGTGTTGTCTTACAAACACCCTTATATATATATATATATATATATATATATATAAACTAACGAATCCATGTATTTTTAACAAGTAATGATTTGTAAATAAAAAAGCTAAACCACCGGAAGTAGTATTTCAATAATAATTTTGCTAAGAAATTAAACAATTTATAATGTTATTAATATAATTAAAGATGACACGCAATATTAACACCAACTTACATGTGCTTATTATACTCAATATTGTACACCCGAAAAGATAATAGCGAAAATCGACCCTCATTTTGTCAAAACGACACTTTACGCGACACTTTGCGCGTATAGCTTACACCTGAATGACAACATCAGACTTTGCACACCTGTATGCCGCGACCCGAGGGGTGGACGGGTTGTAGATTGGCGGAAAACATAGATATCAAGCATAACACGATAGCTTTTCTGGTATCAGACGGTTTCACAGCATTGTATTTAGATTTAGTGATTATATTATGTATCAAACAAAATTGAACACTTCGTAAATATATATTACGGATTAAATATTATGAATAGAAGCACCTTCATTTGGATGATTCCATTTCTATACCTGACAGTCTTTATAGGTCAGCTGATACAATTAGTCTTTGAAATCCGGGGGGTGTATAACACTGAAATATGTCAAATCTCTTCTCTAACTTAAATGCCAATTTTAAGAAATAAAGTCGAAATATTTATATAGATTGTAAAAATATAATTTAACAATTTTTATTTGACACAAACTAAAACTAGATTGGGAAATAATATTTAAATATAGTTTTTTTATAGTGGATTCGAATAATATTTTCCTTGGAATTATTATTATTGTATTGTATTGTGTGTGTGTGTGTGTGTGTGTGTGTGTGTGAATCAAGACGTGCGTATATTGACTTGTGTATTAATCAGTGCTAGAACTTAAGAAGTTTGTTAATAATCTAAATACAGAACGAGTAATTTTGTCATGTTCAGCTCTTACTGTAATTTCTTTGATACATGATAATAACTTTAGAAAGCAATATATATATATATATATATATATATATATATATATAGTTCCTAATGAATATTTAGTAATAAAACCATCCCGGAACGGATAGTATCACGGAAGCTATATAGGCCGTTATATTTATACTGACCTGTGGGTGGAATATTTGATCATAACACATGAAATTATATATATAAGCTAATAAAATATTAATTAATTCTTGGTATTTAATAGACATTTAAAGCAAAGGAAATTATTAAACAATTATGTAGACGTCACTGGAAATGTAATAATAATTAATTGTTTGTTTGTGTGCGTGTGTGCGCGCGCGCGCGTGTGTCCACTGATACGTATTTTGGTTTACATGAAATAGAACGATCGATTTCCAATCAGCTTCTGTTGGTGTCATTTTGTAAACACATGGTTTGAAGCGCGATTTCTTAACAAACAACTTAATTCTACTTAATTGTACATTTTGAAAAGCTAAATATATATAAGTTCTGTCTTAATTATTTGTCTCAAGTGTAAGATTAATATATCAGGTATCATACCTTTGTTGTTATCGTTAAAACAATATTACAGATCTTACGATTACCATTCGTCTGTACCAGCTTAAAGGAACAGATCACTTTTATTTAGAATTTGTCGAACCAATACAAATCTGCGAGGCAAAACAGTAAACACGACCAACTGCATATTAATAAATCCAGACGAAAGCGCTGGTGACTCCTGATGCTCCTGAAATCTGACGTCACGCGCCCAAGTTGTTTATAACAACGTAAACAAGCATATTAATTCGGAATAAAACATGTTTACGATTACTTGGTCTAAACAAGGTAAAATGTTACTGATACGGCTAAAGAAAAGGATATAGTGCTATTCCTTGTATAGCGTGAAGCATCTACCGAGCTGTCAGATTTATGTTAATCAACTGATGACTGGCTGAATTAGCAGTACCTTTTTGAGCAGTACACATTTTATTTATAATATATGATAATAAACTACTCCCGAGTGTTATAGTGATCCGTGATCCAACGCGCTACCATGCAGTTAGACCACGGAGGCGCCACTGAATGTGATCTGGAAACCGCTTTCAAGGTTTGGCGGGCATCTTGGTATATAAGTAAAATAAATGCATTACATGTTCACTAGTGAGCTCTGGTGGCTTAACGTTTTAATTACCCGGCACTTGGTGCCAACGGTCACAGGTTCGAACCCCGCAAGAGGTCGAAACTTTTCCAGGGATTAATTTCTCGGCTCACTACATCGTGGGTGGCTGACCACGTTAAATGGCGCTGCCGTCTCCACTGAATTATTTAAAATAAAGGGGGACGTTAAAAACCCCCTGACGACGTAAAACACTCTGGCAGTGACCACCCTCAGGGTATTTCGGCTCCATATTTCGTACCGCTCCCCTGTGAGTGGTGGGGGAGGAGTTTCTCAACCACTACAACATAGAGGCTATGCTGATTAAGCGACAGCCTGGGGATTCTCCCCGAACAATAAAACCAACCTACATGTTCACTCTGGTGAAGGACGATAACATTCTGATTAGCAGTCTTTACAAGATCATATACGTCAATGATTATTTGTTTGCTGCAAACTGTCAACAATTGATTGATTGATTTGATTGATTGGAGGCTATAGCTCAATTAGTGCTTGTGGATTGGTTATGGTATAAATTAAATTATGTGTATTTTGAACATGATCTAAATTATTGTAGGTCTACACGTAATCAAGTATAATAATCAGCAGGTTGCGTTCATTAAAACAATTAACAAAATCCGCTGCCTTCATATTGTAATACGAATATTTAGGTATTTGTTAGAGCAGTACACTCTAAACATCCAGGTATGGGTTCGAATCCCTGTGTTAGGTGTGTTTGTATAATGTTTCTCTGTGGAGTTGCCCATTAGCGACATATCCCAGATGCATGAACCTGGCTGTACTAATGTCAGAACACATCTCTTTCTCTAATGTAGTGACGTGATCACCAAATTTAGTACACAAATTGGAAGTTCAGTCATCGGGATCTAATAATATTTGCATAAAATACTGAACTCCTTTGGTATCTAAACTACTTTTACTGAAATATCGATGTACCAAAAATATTGTATTACTTTTTAATAGATGATAATTCGACAAGGAAGCTCGCGTCAAAATTTTGCCTCGTAATGATTCTTCTTCGAAGTATTGCTCCCATTCCCCCCCCTTTCCTTTGGCTTTGTGGGACACAGATTAAACCTCTAACGATCTGTAACAAAAATAAACATTACCCCAAAGAGCTGGAAAACCTAAAATAGTGATATATAAGATGTGCACGTTTTCGTCACTGTACAATTCCATTCACATTGTTTATCTAACTCACTTAATGTGTCATTAAGATTTATATTATCACACACGATAATGATCTCGTCGTTGATAACAAAACAATTATTAAGTATACAGCTAGTGATATATTTTATTACTGAACTTTACTATCGGATGATAATAAAACACAACCCCATAGAGAACATTACAGAGGGATGATTTACTATCGAGCTAGATAAGATAAATCTGCTACGGACTTGATGCATGCACAATGAGAAACATTATCCTAAATCAAAAGACCTCAAGATGATACACATCTGACACACAAACGCATACACAAACAACGAGTTTAAAATTAATGCTAATCTATCAATTAATGTACATTTCTCAACCACTCCAATGTAGAGACTGTGTTGAATAAGCGACAGCCTGGGGATTTCCCCCGAAAAACAAAGCCAAAGCCAGCAGTCAGATTTATCCACTTCTTGGTACCATCAGTGTGTGGGTGTGTGTGTGTGTGTGTGTATTTAACTAATACATTATTAATTAGGTTAAATACTGAGACTACTACTTTATTTTATAGTATGATCTTAAATATCGGTACGACCCCCCCCCCTCTCCTCCAGTAACAATATTTGACAAGTTGAGGTAATTGGTGTGACTCTTCTAACTCTGTAAATACTCACAGATAGCTTTATTATCCTAGAAGTGATTGATGTTCCAGTTAGATAAACTGTTTGATAAGACATAAGTCACACTTGAAAGTTTTACACATTGGTTAAAAAACTAACTTATCACGCGTTGACTCGTAATTAATAATCGACTAAAATCGATCAGATACATGATAAACATTAGCCACGGCTAGTAAGGGCATGAAACAATGTAAATATAACAATAGAAATTAGAATATGTAATATATATATGTACTAGATAACAGAGATGGCAGAAATCAAACAGCATTTGGGAAGATAGTTTGATCTATAACTTCAGGGGTGTCATGTAACGAAGTAAAACTACTTCGTTAGTCTAATTGACTAGGTTTTTTCTCTCTCTCCAAGTAACTGGAAGTAACGAAGCAAGATTTTAACTAACTACTGTTACTGGTTCCTTATTTAGCCATAACATAGCCTATGATTTAAAAGACAATTGATACAGTTACTACAAATTAGCATTACAATTTATCACCACCAACTTCTGTATCTTTAATGAATTTATGGTAAACAAATATATTTTAATACGGTGTGGTATTAAAATGAGTTTTGTAAGATTGCTAACATTTGGTATACATGTTTTAGCTGACACTCACCGATATTCAAGAATCGTCATTATTTTGCTAACCTATTTTTTAAAGCTCACTTTATTATACAAAGTTTCAGCTGAAGCCAACTGTTTTCTAAGATTCATCGTAATTAAATGTGCTGAAATTAAACACGATTTTGTTCAACGAGCTGAAGATGGGATCACATCTGCACGTCCGTGGACGCAATGAACCTAAAGTGGCAGTACATGCCTGTGTGGATGCAGTGAAAAGGTTCACTCGTGCGCGCCGTGTATTAGATAATCAATTACAAATTTATGTAATTTATGTAAATTATGTAATTTATTGTAACACAAATTATGATAATCGAATTTTATCATTTACTTCTACTTCAATTACTTTTAGAAATTAGTTTTACTTTTTACTCAAGTAGATTTTTACAGGTTTACTTTTCTTTCTACTCGAGTAGTTTTGAAGACGCTTACTTTTACTTCTACTCGAGTACAAAATAAAAGTAGTTCAGTCACCCCAATGTATATCTCCCTCCGCAAGAAGAGGCCACTCATCAACAATTTTCATGAGCCACAGAGCTCGATTAAAACAGTTTACGACGCCCTGAAGTTGACCAATTCCTGATAAAATTAAATTAACAACAAATAACTCTAACTAAAATATGCGACATTGCAGTGATGATAAAAGCTAAACTGTTTAGTTCAATAACAGTATCCTCACTAGTAGTCAAATAGATCAACAACAGTTAAAATAATCTTATATCTCTGTGAATAAAATGTAAATTTAAGCAGTAATTCTGCGTTTCGTTGCTCAGATTTTCCTTCGCCACATAGCAAACACTTGGACATTATATCTTTGACATTAAATTTTTTTTAAGGGATTGGAAACTTTAGTTAATTCTAAAATAATTGATGCAATTAATTACATTCTCTCTCTATATATATATATATGTGTGTATGTGTGTATTTGTGCGTGCGTTTTCAGATATTGAAGATCTTCTCTAGTCTTTCTGCCATTTGTCCCACTTTCGACCGTTTCCTTCCCGAAGAGTCATTTCCTCTTTCGCGCAAAAGAGGAGTTATTCCAATTTCGCCAAAGAGGGTCCAATTTTTTTCGTTGAACTATAGAATACTTGCCTACGGTTGCAATATAGCTTCTATATATTGTTTACCTTTTAGAAGTTGCGTAATATATTGTCTCTTGCTATATTATGTACAATCGGGGACTTAAACAGTTTTTTCGCTTCCCAAAATCAAATTAAACGGCATGGTGAATTGATCGATTTGTCTTAGCGGTAGGGAGATGGATTAGAAACTGCGATACGTTCAGTTTGAATCAATCAACTACCGCAGTGATCTTTCACATGTTCACTGGCCATGGTCATAAATGTGTACTTGATTATATCTGGTAATTTATTCTGGGATGAGTGTACGAATTGTGTAAATCCACGAAAGGGAAGTCAATGTCAAACTTAAAAAAATAAAACCATTTTATATTCCCAAAGTAGTTATATGGACGGAATCAAGGGGACAGGCTTGCGTAATAATATTAATTTTAAATCATACTATACCTAGATTTAAAAGGTCTCGGCTATCAACTCTGAGCTCAAATAGTATATGTCGTGTACGTTGTATATGTTATATAAGTTCACTTAATGAAGTTAATCCTAATACACAGCACCAGATATTATTCTTATAAACTGAAATGCATGTGAGTGTAAAGAAATATTATAGGCTCGATGACGATCTTTGGTGATAATAATAATAATAATGGCTAAAATTGCAGTTATTTTACGTGGCCGACCACCTTAAATAAGGGAGACGTATATGGTCTGTAATTTACTGTTTTGCCACGAGGACTAATTGTAAATCAATTTAAAATTTGCAAAAGATACCATATTCGGCACAAAAAATATTTCAGTTACCTGGCCAGATGACAGATTCCTCTTACTATAATGCTACGGCCCGGATTTGACCCATGGGCAAAAGAAGTCCAACACTCTAACCTACTGGGCAATTGACCCCCCATACACTCAGCCTTATCAAAGAATTGTCTCAAAAGGATATGTCAAATGACAGATGCAAGGGCATGCATCTTCTGTTTTAATTACTTTGTTCAATTTTATTTTATTAACTATTTCAGAATTATGTATCAGATTAGCAGGCCCATCGTTCAGATAAATATTTTATAATTACACGCGCGCGCGCGCACACACACACACACACACACACACAACACACACACACACACACACACACACTACACATGTGCGTCTCCCTCTCTTCTCTCTCTCTCTCGGGGTGGGTGCAGTTTCTCAGTTAACCCCATACCTACATATAATTCTAGTATTTAGACAATTAATAATTGGCTTATTCCTGCCTAAATTCTTTTTTGAAATGCTATGAACGAAGTTTCTCAATGTTGTCGGCCACATAATTTGTTATTGAATGTTGCTAAAACCAAATAAATAATAGACATTGTGATATAATCCAAGAACATCTTATAATAAACGACGATCCTGTGACAACAAGCTAACATGGTCAAAACATTGTGCAACACTTGTTTCTAAATGTAAACAAAACTTGTTCTTCTTTGGACTACTGCACTCATTCTGTGTAGAGAGAGAAATACTTCATATATTCTATAACTTAATTGTAGAAAGTGTAATTTGTTATAATATCCCTTTTTACTGGTCTTCTTGATAATCAGCGCTAATTCCGACTAACAAATAGCGCCAGGTGTGCAATATATATATATATATATATATATATATTATATATATATATATATATATATATATAACAAACATTTAACCATCACCGCCCCGTTTATTTGCCGAATATATCATACCGGTTTATTTTTGTCGTCTTTACGTCAACGCCAAACAATTAGATAGGCTGATTAAGGCCAGCTATCAACAGGGTTTGTAAACAAGCCACCAAGATCACTAAAACAGATATATTGTGTATAGATTATATGTATTTAAAATATGTCCTCAAGAAAGTTAAGTATGTTGTTTCCATGGAAACTCATCCACTTCATAACTATTTCTCCTATATATCAGGAACAAGGCTAAAAGACTTACAATGTAAAACTCAAAGACATAGGGATTCTTTTGTCCCAAATTGAATTAATTTATTTAACATAAATTGATCTATTCAATGTTATTCTGTAATCCAAATATACACCATTTGTAATCAAACAAGTGCTATAAATGTCTATATATTAGTTAAGAAATTCCTATATTATTATGGGTCAACAAAGAGTATATCTATGTCTACACGTAATGTCAACTATTGATGGCTCCAAGTAGGATGTGCAGGACGATGTTTTAGTGTTAAACAGTTGGTTAGAATTCCGTAATGAAGCCAATTAAAATGTGTAATAATATTGATAATAAAATCTGTAATATTCGAGCTGTCTGTAGTCGACTTAAAACGGGCGCCAAATGACGATTCGAATACTAACCCCTGTTTACCGACATAGACTGATCCAGACACCCCTCTCTTGTTATAGCATAAACTGGTCCACATATTGCCCGGATGTTCTCCTCTATGTGTCCTATGTAAGGTGTCGGCTAGAAGCAAGTGAGAGCAGAGATGGAAACCTGGAAAGTGAGCGTGTTTGTTCTTGGCGTAGTGCTTCTGATTGGAGTGAGATCAGGTAAAGATATTAGTGTTTTGACATAGAGCTGTTTTATGTTGATTTATAGCATACTAATATTGCAATGTTCGCCGTTAGCTCGAGCGGCTAGATGAAGAAGATAGACCGATTCTAGGGCATTTCTGTGACATAAACATTCTGACGAATTTCAGTAGTCTCCAGTATATCACATATTTTATAGTTAATCACAAACATGGCGAATATTAATTATGATCACGTATATGTAGTTGTTGTACGTCAACAACAGTGACCACTAACCCATTGCTGCAGCCCTGTACAAATTATGTACGGGGTTTGCACCTGACCTGGTATTTGTTAGACTTGTTCGAACAGATTATGAGCGTCCTTGAGATGTACCAGGGTACAGAATATATAAATACTTTGTCAAAAACGATCACGCACAACTATTAGTTTTAACAACATATAACATATTTATCACAAAGATATACTGCATGATACAGGGTGCTCACTGTGTCCGATTTCTTTATTATTTGCCCGTGGGGTGTTCACTTTAATGAATACAGAATCTGAGAATAGGGTCTGCTATTATTCGGTGTGCGGTGGACATTTTCACTCATGTGTGACAGGGCAGTGTGTTTGATTCCAGTTGTGACCAGTAAACCATGAACTCTCTTATTCAAATTGTTTCATGGCAAAATGGCTAGCCAACCATTTCTGACCTACTTACCCGAATCAGACAGACCACTTTCTGTTACACTTAATGCGGCTACATTATGTATGCAGTACTTGTCCTATATTTAAATGCCAGAGAACTTTGGCATTTTACTGATATCACATGTTAATCGTTCAAGAGTTATGATTGTTCATGATCAGTAATGACAATGATAATTTAAAGGTGAAATGTTTCATTTGAAAGTTAGGAGATAATCCCTATCTCATTATATGTTATATCAGTACTGCTGTATAATCGTGGCAGTGTGTTGTGATGAATGTCTTACAGTTACAGTAATAATCTACATTTCATGTTGTATAAAAACCTTTTTTATGAAATGAGAATATGCTTGTATAATAAGTGTTAATGTTTTTTTACTAGCCTCCGGGTTCAAACCCCAGTTGGGTTATTTAATCTACCATATGTACAAAAGTGACTATAAAACAATAAAATTTCCCCAGTAATATGATAGATTGGGATCTTTTGGTGTTGTCCTTGCTCTATTTATAAAGGGAGTTGGCTACTTTGACCCTTTTATATGCCAGTGTAAAAGGGTGGTAGTTACCTTTTGTTGGCTGATTCTGATCATCAAAATGAATGATGTATGAAAGTATCGCATTGGAATAGAATACTGCAGCAAATTGATATCAAGCAGGAATAACTTAACTGAAATATGGAAAGGGGTGAAGACTTTTTGGTTTTTCATTTGCATGTTTTTGTTGGCTTCAAAGAAGCGTAGCACGTGAAGGGAAGTATATGATTGCGTTGAGAGGCTCGAGGGAAGATGTACACTGTATTACTTAATGACAACACTAGCTTGAATGGTACTTATTATTATGTTTGTCTTTCAGTTTTCAGTATCAAGTGTTATGTCTGTAACTCTGGATACAAATATGCTGGTGAGGATTGTTTGGATATAAAGAAACTTAAGGGTGGCGATTACCTGAAAGAATGTGCTGATGAAGAGATTAAAGATCGTGTGCCAAATGGTACCTACAAGTACTGTCGTCTGTTCAGTCAAACAGGTATGTTTTAACAGTGCATACCATCGTCGCTTGGCATTAGTGACATATATCTCACTAACTGTTATCTTTTTTGTTTAGCTAAATTATTTTCATTGTGTCTGACATTGTTGATAATTATGTTATACCCTGCTGTCTGTATCAGATATGTTTTATGAACTATGAGTCCATTATAAAGTGTTTTGTATGTGATTTTGTCCTGTTTTAATAGTTTGTAATTGATAATCATTGCTGATAATAGCTGTTGTGTTCAGATGTAGTTAATTGTAATTTATGAGTGTGATGTGCTCAATTCATGTACTGTACTGAGAGTGGGTGTATACAGGTCCTGATAGCTAAAATAAAGTGTTGTTTTATGGTGATCATTTAATCTAAACATGTTTTTGTCCTTATAGTAAATGGTGATCATCGTCTGACAAGGCAGTGTGCTTCTGGAGGTCGTACAGACAAGTGTATCGAGCGTACTGGGACCAAGGGGATATCGCTGAATTACTGCCACTGTAATGTAGATGGCTGTAACTCGGCCAGCACTCTCTGCAATCCTATCACACTTATGGTCACCATGGTAATCAGTGTGTGGATGTTACTGCAGAGGACGTAACAATTACAGATGTATTAGGAACTTCTCCTTTTGTTCTTGGGTTTGAAGGAACAGTTTAGGGCTAGTGTGCAGCAGACTCTCTCCTGACTGCCTATATCCTTTCTTTTTGTTTTAATGTTCCGTTAAGTGGGTGATTAAACATTCCTGATTGGATTAATACATTGTGTGATAACAAGACATCTTTTTATGGATGGTCTCGTTTAGGTAGATTTTCTTTCTCTCGTTAGACATAGCCATCACGGGTCTTATTACGCAGGTTCATTCATCTGGCAGTGTACACAATGAATATGGGGAGGGGGTGTTTTTTAACATAGAACTTTACACAGCTGTTTGTTTTCAGTTCGTATAATGGGCTCTAGGACTCGGATGACCTTTGTCGTAGTTAACTTCAATAAGTGGTCACTTTTGATGTTCGGGCAGGATACTTGTTTTGTGTTAGTTTTCCAACATGATCTCTTATGATTTCCCTTTTTTATACGATTACATAATGAGATTCATTTCGAGTTTTTGCTTGCTGTAATTGTGATGCTATTATTTCGTTCCTAGGTTGACATGTGTAATATTCTAAGTTGATTTGTTGTTGGTTTTAGATTGAGGACATACATATACCAGTTGTCATAGAAACCATTTCATCCCGTATTTAATCACACGTTGTCCAATCAGTGTTGCCGATGTTGATAATTCCAATCATCTGTCTGTGTATGAATATATAAATAGATGTGTGATTAATTTACTGTGTACTTACTGCAGTTATTGTGTCCTGCTATGTCTAATCTCGCAGTGTACTGTCAGGATGGCTTTATTTCCCTGTCAGGTCCACTGCCTAGGTGCTGCACTAAGATGTTTTGCACCGTTTTTCGACCATCCTGTTTTTTTTCTCTTCAATCCAGTGACTGTTTTTGCTATTTTCTTTTGTTAATTTCTTCTAATCATGATTAGCTGTGACATGAAATTAAGTTTTTTCTTCTTTGTCTGTTATTTATCTTGTGATGTAATATAAGACTACTTAAATAACTAGTCTCTAAGGTAGATGTTGCTAATAACATGTTTTTCCTAAATGAATTCATGAGTAAAGCAGTTTGTTGTGAAGATCAAAGTTGTATTGGTGACAAGACGTGATTACCAATTGTGGTTAGCAGGGTTTTTTCTAATAACATTAATTGGCATGAGTGAATGTACTCGCCAAGGATGTTTGTGTTAATTAAATATTGAAGATAGTGCATGGGCTACCAAATTGGTCAATCGCTAATTTTGTTAATGTACAGTAAACTGATGTATATGCGGGTGTGTGCATGTGCAAGTCGTTTTGCATATCTAATGCGCACATAGTTAAGCAATCTTAGTCATTTTAAAATGCTTCATGTAAGTCTAGGTTTGCTGTATAATATGAAGAACTGTTTGTGCGAAGTTGATCACGATGTGGGTTACATCTGTTCTTTTTATTATTATAGTAAGACATTAAAAATATATACCTCAAGTAGTAATTAGATAGACATCTGGTTAATGCAATTGTTAGTGATATTCTGTGATTTGAGCTAGCTTACAACTGTCGGAGATCATCAACAGCTATCAGGATGTATGGAGATGTGGCCTGGTTAGACGTATTTTGTTAATGAAGCTCAGAGTCCACTAGTTCTCTCTTGCTTGGATTAGGGAGGTTTTATTTGCAGTTTTAATGTTCAAAGTATTGTGGGGAGCATTTTGATATTGAGGTGTTCATGTTAGGATTGCTTTGACATCTAAGGCCGACCAGGTGTGTCTGATGATAAATGTGTAATGACTGTTGATTGTGTGTATATATATATATATAGCACCAGCTAGCAGGAGTATTGTCCAGTAACTGTACCACTGTCACTTGATGGTAATCTGTCTCTCTCTGCATAGGTTCATATCTGCATCTTATAAGCACAGAAGTACTCATTGGCTTGTTCTAGTGGAGTGCAATATATGCAGTCTTATTCAGTTCGACCTGATTATGAGCTTTAGTCGTATGAACAAAGAAAGCTTCTACCAATATGAATGCTGATCAGCGACGAGGTGTGTGTGTGTAATTATATATGTATGTATGTGTGCATAGTATGCTTTTTTGGTAATTGACTGATGCTTAAGAGGTTTATAAGGGCCGTTTAGTGTGGAGCTACAAGATTGAGTGACATGTTATTGGCGTAGATGTGTGATCCAGATTGATTTCTATATATCCAGTATGTATTCCCCGAGTATTAGATTTATTTGTAGCCCCATTCTTCACTATGTACATCTTTTTTCTATGCACTGATATTTTAATCGAGCAGGAAATCACTCCAGTGGTCCATTCAATTCGTACAAAGATGGCCATGGTTTGCATGTGAATGCATACTTGTTGAATGGACCACTCTGTTAACTGTGGAAGCTTGTCATGTTGACACGTACAATGCTATAAGGATACCATCTGGATTTTTGTGATCGTGTATCATATCAAAGACACCTTGATTGTAATAAAATAGTGATTTTTTAAGTGCGTGTTTTGTTTTTCTTATTGGGTTGTGCTCTCCGTGGTTTTATGTGTGGCATTCTGATGGCACAATGATTACTGTACTGCAGAGCTCGATGTTGTGAGTTCAAGTCTGGCTCATACTTGTGTTTTGGGGATTTATTTTTCTAGGTAGAGGCCGAGGCTACACTAAAACAGTAGCGTTCATCATAAAATGAACCTATGTTTATGGAATATTTTGCTTGGAAAACTCATTGTATTTTGTCGGACAAGAATGGACCATTGTCAAAATCACTGCATCAAGTACAGAACATCACACTGGAGGACATTTTCATGGTTTGTTTGATTTATTTTTGTCTTTTATCACAGCTTGCAGAATGAAATCATAAGTGAAAACCCCCAAACAAAGCAATGCCAATAAATATAATGACATAGAGATGATACAAATAACACACTACCTAACAGGGATATTAAACGGAAACACATCTGCATATAAAGCTACATTGATCAAGTCCAACTCCAAATAAATAATATGAAGTTTAATTGTACTGTAAGAAAGCTATGCTGAAGCAGTGGTTTTAAGTGTAAAATATTAAATAAAAAGTAACACATTTGTACTCTAATCCTATAATATTCTAGTAAACACATCACCAATAAACAAAGAGAATACCACGTACACTACTATTCACACCCAGTTTTATAAATTAATCAACATTTAGTTTTTCATTTAAGGCCTTGAAGCCCAGTGTTGCCTTGTTCTCAAAGCCAACCATTTCACTAACAGCAGCTATATTCAGTAGACCCTGAAATGGAAAAATAAATACTACAGCATTCTTGATGCACAAGATTCAATTCATCTTTACATTTCTACCTACTTTCCATTATGCTCTCCCCAACAATTTTTTAATGGCTTTTAGTGGTGATTTTTAAAGCAACATTTCATGATTAACTGCCTTTCCAACAAACAAACAAAAAGGCTTGAAGGATACGTACTGTCTTCTATCAATATACTTGCCAACATATACTATGACTAGAGTTTGTTATTCAGAGCCAACAGTTAAATACAAAATGGAGTACATCTCACACAGAAACAGCATATGTATATATATTTATTTATTTTTTACTACGTTATATGCTGAATGCCGTTCATGTTTCTTAATAAACAATTCACTACACCACAGAAATCTCAAAATTAGGAAACCTGTTTTACAATTACTGAATAAAATGACAAAACACATTAGATAAAAACTTTCTCAAAGGATCCAAGTTCATCTGGTTGTAACTTTACATGTGTGACGTTTGAGATGAAACACATGCTTGACACATCGCACAGACGTGTCAAATATATGACATTACCATGCACATACCTGATAAGTGGTGTACTGTAGTTCTTCGGGTAGTTGTAGACTAGCAGCATATTTAGCTTCTAATCCCCAATCCTACAGTGTTATAATAAACAGATAGAATGTGTTATATTACTTAATGCAGTCATTTTCTTTTAAACTACATGCAGATAATCCAGTCACTAAGCTGTCTATGCAATGTGCGAAGGGAACCAATTCAATGTTGCAAATTTAATCTGTTTTTACACTATATACTCAAAAACATTCTGTTCTAGTGGTCAGTTAGCACTAATCTCATTGAAGGCGAGTGTGAATATTAACAGTGTTGTGTTTTGTGCTATAATTTGATCAATGTCCATGTTATGACAACTAAATAACACCTACAATGATGAAACAGTAATCTTTGCTATTGAACAATTAATATTCTTGGCTTAGTCTGGTTTCTAAATTGTGAAAATGATTATTTCCTTTAACAACTACATACATTGTTTAATATGTCAAGTAATTAATTACCAAAGAAGAGACATATTGTCGAACTGTGCAACTGATTTCAAATACAATTAAATATAAAATAAAAACCATATTAAATAACAAGTTGAAATTGGACAATTTTCAATATGTTAGTCAGATGGTATTATTCGCATTAGCTGGTTGATGATAGCTGTTGTTCTACAGTCATTATTATGTGTATGATTGTAATAGGAACACAACTGAATAGATAAACAAGACATGGCTGCATATCACCATTTGAACATTATATAAACATTTGTATAAATGGTCCACCGTCGAATAACAAGTGAATAAATTGTTGCCAGTTATAGAGCTCCATAGTTTGGTTATTAATAACACCAATAACCTACATTATTGTTAACATTATTAGTAGTTAGCCTACTACTACTCGGGGTTGTTTGATTTAAATCGCTGCCAAAAGATCGTGCGTTTTTGATTTTTTAAAGTTTTGTTGATTTTTGGTAACTAATTTGATTTTTATTATTGCATTTATTTAAATTTTTATTGTTTATTTTGTAAACATACATTTATCAAATAACTTACAGTAAAAAATAAATTATATTACCGGTGTAATTATCTAGCATAAGTTACAATTTTTTTTACATATATTTATAATTGAATTGCAATCAGATTTCAACATGTCATAGTTATACTAAACAGCGAAGTTGTGCTGCTTCAAAGTGGTAAACTGTATGAAGTTGGGGGATGAAGTCATATTTTTCTATGCCTTGAGTTAATGTTAAAGGGACGGTACACCCTCAGAAAATATTTTTTAAATATGTAATGCTTATAACAGTAACCAAAAATTCCACAATAATAATCATGAAATATACCTGATATCATAGATCTAGGGAAATAATCCAAATTATTGGAGGGTCGCCATTAAGGCTGCACCAGAAGCCAGATTTGAAGGTGGGAAGGATTAAACTGAAATGCTCTGATGTCACATCAGTGATCTTTTTATAAAGAAACGGATTATAGTTTCTCTTGAGCATTAATTTCTGAGCCATTTTGAATTATCTTCCTCTTGTCAGGTTCCTTCTGGCTCAAACTGATATGGTTGTATGTCATTCATGGCATAATTTTATTAATACATTTGCGTTATGTTCTGGAATAATTCTTTGTTCACACTTGTTTACATGCTTTTGTACGGGCTCTACAGACTTCAGGTCAATCGGACGCATTGAAGTGACGTCAGTATTCAGGAGCTTCCGGTCTCTGTCTAGCTTCAAAATGGCTGTGCCCACTGGCCATTAAAAGTTGATCAATCAGCACTTTGAACTAGATTATTTAATATGTGGATGATCGTTTACACATTTTGACATTATTTATGATATTTGTGAGTATAGCTGTATTAATTCTCATATTTTTTTTCTTCTGAGGGTGGACTATCCCTTTAAGCACTTGGTGTTTAGCCAGGATGGGTAATTGGGGGGTGCCTCAGTGGTCTAGTGGTAGAGGGTTGAACCACAGATCACTACCACCCATGTTCGAATCTTGGCATGGGCATATATGAAGGCCGTTTCATCTCTGACTTCACTTCATTACCTTTGGAGGTCGCTCGGCCCATTTAGACTACCAAGGGCACAGAAGTGGGTGTAAAACATCAATCATCATCATCATCATCAGGATGGGTAATTGGGTATATAAGGTGAGCTTTCACATAGATTCAGTGTTGATAGTTATCTCATGCTGAATACATACCATAAATTAAACCTGACTCTAACATTTTACACTACAGTATTGTGAAATGTACAGCTGGTAATTCATCAGTTTATATTGATACTTGTCAATTTCACAATATCTGGCAGAAAACAGGATTGAGTGTTGTTATATCTGCGAAGAAATGTGGCAAAGAAATGCAGGGACTTGTTGCCAGAATTTTAAAAAAAATTCAAATAAAAATAATCTGTGGTAATAGGAAGGTTTGTGTTTCATTAGAAAATTATCAATAATTATTTTCACGTATCTAGTTAGACAGAAAGGCATACAAAAAACTGACATTGGACAAATTTATTGTGGTACTGGTCTCCCAAGTTAAATTTAATACTAACTTCAACTTATCAATCTTGAATAGAAATATATATATATATATATATATATATATATTGGTTCCAAAACCCATGACACAACAATATTTTTGTCATAAGCCAAACAATGCCATAAAAATTACTTTTGATGAAAATATTTTATTGTTTATACATTTAAAAAAATTTCTAGTGTATTTTATTGTTTATTTTTTATTTTATATTCTCTTATTATGACGTAGGTGACATAGCTGAGTGATATAATGTCAGACATAATGATGTTTACTGAACTAAAATTTACCCTAGAAAAGTGACATAAAGGAGAATCTGTCAAAATTATGTAAATCACGATTATTACTGTATCTTTATAAGCATAATATACTCACAATGGCCAGATCTTCAGCATGAAGGAAGAGTTCAGTCAGTGCAAGGACTGAAGATGGCATAAAGCCACTTTCTGAAGTAATGCCGCCTCTAGACTCGTCAGTCATCTTACAGTACAACGACCACAACGGTCGAAGCAAGCTCAGATCTAAAGGCTGACTCTCTACTTCAGGTTTCCTAGCATACAATGACAACAACAAAAACCAAATAACTTCAACCATGTTTAATTCATTTTTCATTAATTCTATCTGAACTATTTCAGACTCTATAATGGATCTATTGGCCACTGATCGTGTCATCTGGAACACCATAAATTGGCCATGTTATGACCAAGTATTTTCAACATCCTCCCTACCTGAAGTGAGCTTGTATCAGTTTTATCATCAGCTGGATGGCTTTAAGTCGCTGCTGTCCTGTTTGTTTACAGGCAACACACACTAAACTCTTCCACAACTTGTCCAAAGGCACACTCCTTAAAGCATAAGGAAATATCAGCAAATTAAAACGAGATGACCTCAAATTGTTGTTGATAAAATAAACTGGATAATACGGAGTAAACGTTTGCTGTACATTGCATATTTGTCATGAAGTTCACTGATCTGTGATATCATTTTGTTAATGTTGATACATGAATTATTACTTCTTCGATCATATTGTTACGCAATAATATAAGGCATTTATAATATTAACAAATCATAATAATATTAATTAATAATAATTACAAACTTCTATTGTGCCAATATCCTCGAAAAGAATCGAGGTCAGTGACACACCTAATACAGGGGTCACCTAGTACAGGGGTCACCTAATACAGGGGTTGGGTGAAGTCAAGGTGCAATATTCATCAACAAACGATCAGATGGAGTGGAAACTTGGGAAGGACTAGCGAGTCTGAAAAGGTGAGTTTTTTGACAGAAATAAAAGGAAAATAATAAACTAATGGTGATTTGTTGTTATGTTTAATACAGTGTTTTCCCTTCAGAACTAACTCTGTAAGTTACAATAACTCCGTTCCCAGGAATCACATACAGGGTTAAAATTTAGTGGTCCCAATGTGACCTTTATTTGGTTCAGAGAACCAGGTTATCCAGATACAGGTAGCTTATCATGTGTACAACTGGGAAATCAGATGATAATTACTGGTGAACGTAGCACGGTGTCATAGCTGTCACCTCAATAATATCAGTTTTGATTAAGGTAATAGTTTATTGATAAGGCTATGACTTAGACGTTTGTAAACCCTAAAATTGTGACATGATTCCCAGCTGCTCATCTTTCGGTAAATTTTGCAGCAAGAAGGTGAAGCACAGTGGTTAAGATATTGGTCAAGGTCATTTCTTTCAACATAAGCAGACACAATATTCCATTTAGATGGTATGATTCCCATCACCAAATCATAACCAAATACAAATATATACATGAAATGAAAAATTAGTATACTTTTAAGGACATCTTAAGCTACCAAACAAGGCACAAACACAATATCATTTATGTGTACTGAGGATTACACAAAAAGATACACAAATTGGAAAATGTGACATCCGCAATAATAATCAGGTCGAATTCATAAACCACCTGAACTAATAACTGAGGAATATTTGCATTTATGATGCTGATACAGAGAACTGACAGATGTTACCAAAATGGATGGGCTACGTAACTAGTGTGTCCTAACTGGCTGACACAATGTGCATGAAGTAAAGCATAAATTGTGACATTACATCCTTTAAAGATGACCATGATAATGCACAAGCTATTCTATTTGATGTTATCAAATATCTAGTTGGTTGTCCATTGTTACAAACCTGATCACATGTGGTACAAGCAGTAGAGCACTGAGTATTGTATAACCTGTATCAAACCTGCCCATTCTACCACCTGACACAGTAAACCTGTAGCCCCAGTCATTGTTTGTAGCTTTCGAGACAAATTTGTAGTAAAGAGTGTCTCCTGGAAGTAGAAAGACAAGAAAGTTCACTTTAAACTGGTAAACTGATCCTCATTTACATCAGCTACATCAATAATAATAATTAATATTAATAACAGTTTATTAAGAAGACAGCTAGCTCTATGTTTTGAATTAAAATATATCTACAGTAAGAAAGAATATGTTTGTGAGGAGGAATATGTGTGTGCACTGTGTGTGTGTCTGTGGGGGTACAGGACGGACAAATAAATATACAATTTAGGCAAGAAACTAAAGACTAATAACTTAATTATCCTGACCTGGTATATCAAAGTTACTCCATCTATCCCGAGGACCACTAAACACATGTCTGTCATGTTTATAATCCTCAGATGACGACATCGTCAACTCATCATTACCTTCCTCACTAGCACACCTTGAAAATGACAAAAAACGCCACAAACATTGTCAGGGGTAGAATCACACAATATACGGGTCACATATTTGAGATGATAGCCATTGAAGGTAAACATTAAAGTTTAGCCATCAAAAATTATATAAAGAAGTCAGTACCAAATGTAATTTTTTCATTGAATAACTAAACTATTAAAAGATAATTATACTTGAGATATTAATACAGATATTAAACACAATTTAAAATAAACAGTCTTTACTAGGCAATTAATTTAATAGGAATACTCACTATAGAATACTCATGCAAAATTAATTATATCTTGATAACTACATTACTTTACTAAGCAAATATAAGATGTATGTTTAAAAGAACAGCTTCAACTGTTAACGCTTTCTATTTAATTTAAAACCAGTATCGCATTTCAAGTTAAGGATGATAATTAGATGATTTTTTCACTTATTAAAAATTAATAATTTGTACATGAAAAAAATAAAAATAAATATATATATATATATATATATATATATATATATATATATTTTTCATAATAGTTTGTCTCTTGTTGCTTTTTTGATATTTTAAAAACTATCTCCTATTGTCATGCAAGGCTATCAGTCAAAAATTTCTTATACAGGAGCTTCTGAGTGGAAATATTATCATAAATATTTTAGGCTGCTATAAATATTTTCTTTAATAAAAACACAACATACATGATGAGTACAGGTGAGAAAACGTCTTAATTGAATACATAACTTCATAATCATAATGTGGCATGTAATTTTAATCAACTTTGGCTCAAAAAATTATTTACCTGGAATCAAATTCAATAGTGAGGAAAGGTGCTCCAGGAATGTGTATACGTTCTTCTATGCGACAATTGTTCTTGTAATCGTGGGGAGATTCCTTGGTTACGGCTGATAGAGTGACCTCCTCCATGAAGTGACAAGCTGTCATTGCTACAGGCACGAGTTCTTCATTGTCACAGTGTCTTATCAGATTCTGTATGACCTAATTTGACGAGCCAAAAATTAAATAATCACTTTCAAAATCGCTCAATCTGAAATCCGTTCATGATGAGATCTGTGTTGTATGGCTAGTTACTATTAGTAAGTTATTGTTGTTGTATAGTCACCTTATCAAACATCTCCGGAGATTCAGGTCGGTGTAGAAGATCAAGAATAAATGGCAAATTAAAGCTCAGCTGACACCCGAGTAACTGTGCTGTTATCTTATGTCCATCATCCGGCCACTCAGCTAACAATCCTGTCAATACTTGACGAGCGTATAGTATACTGATGGCTATATTCACCTAGTTGGGTTAGTTATATGTTAAATACAATTATTAGTTATCTGGCCATTTAGTGCAAGTGCACGCACACACATACCTCTTTCACTCTTCCCTTCATGTAATTGGTATTCATTCCATATATTTGCATGTTCTATTATTTTTAAACAATAGAAAATTGTGAAACTGTGTATTTTTGTATATGGTGTTGTGCTGCCATTTGATAAATTAAATAAACACATCGGTGATAATGCCATACTTTCTAAGATGCAACACGGGTAAGATTATATTAGCTACAATTCTATCATATTATTTTAATTTCCTTTAAGGCTACATTTAACAGAAACACACACACACACACACACACACACATTTAGATGCTGCAAATATATTTATATTTACTAGGATTAAATTTTCATACTTCTTGACCTAAAAAAGTTCATAAATAATAACATTTTCTCCTTATCCAAAATATTTTATGAATATTCTGTTAACAATTGATGAATAGAAAGGAGTATTTCTAAAAAATTACAAAACATTTATTATCATTTTTAGAAGCTGACTGACACTGCTTTATTTTTCATATTAATACTTATTTCTCCATCTATATGATATGAGCATGTTAAATATGACTAATTAAGATCAATGCCAAAAACTACTTCAATGTAAGCCTTTTACTGATACAGGGATCAGGCTGATCTGCTCTTTGGGTTAATTTCATTATTATAGTAAACACCTTTGTCTACTGTTATGGATTATTTACACATAATTGATATCTACAGATTTTGGTATCTTGGCATTAACTCGAACTTTAACAATCAGGATATAATGACTACTGCCCAAAGTTGGTAAATCCAAGGTTTGTTTAAGATTCACTTAAAACATGGACCACAAAACTAAGGGTAGTACACCGTGTGAATAACACAAGGATAATTTTAGTTGATAATTCTGGCGGTTATTAAGAAATACAAAACCAAGTTAAACAGCTCTTACCAAATTCTGGCCAAATCACAGTGATGACAATACATGTCAATATGGCAACATGCCAACATGTTCATGTTGTTGATTGTACTAAAACGTTTTTGTAGTAGGCCAGTAACTGACCAGCCTGATCAAACAGAAATCACTGGCATGTTATCTTGTATACTTAGTGGTTATTTACTATAAAACAAATACAGAATTTTGGGATTTTGTGTTAAAAAAAGCCAACATGCTAATATAATGCTTAGTACACAAAACTACAAGAAAATGGTGAGTGAGCCATTTCAATTAGCAACATTACTTTTTGCGATATATTAATACTGATGGAAGTCTTGTAAGTATGAAAACTACAGATGCTAAGCCCATCAATATGGCTATAATATTCATGACAATCAACATTATAATTTAATTTAATTTCCACAATACCAATATATAACATGGATAAATACCTGGGCAAGGAATTCCTTGTTACACAGTTTGCCTTGAACTTCAAGTTCTTTCTTAAACAAACTTTTACTCTGAGCTCTGAGTCGCTTCTGTGTATTATTTCTGAAATCATTATCTGGGATGCAGCGAGGACAAGACAGTACCTGTGTTGGTTCTTCTTCAGCTTCTTCTGGTTCTCTGCATAAAATGATAATTATAAAGTGATAGATATTGTCTACACTTGATTTCTATTTTAAGCGCATTTCCCACCATACATTAAATACTATTCTTTGCACACACACACTAGAATTGTTCAAGTTGGCAAAATGACTTATGATGTTTAATCCTGTGAATACTTTAAAACTGCTGAAAGACAACATAGAGACCATAAAGATAGAAGTGCAGTATGAGTAATTCAAAGCAGAGTTGGCAAAAATATATATTATTTTCTAAACAGTTAACTCTGTAGTTGCCCTTTCATCTTTTACGAGGCTGTCAAAGGAAATCCCGGCTATGAGAATATTTAGGAATGCACTTTGCATCTATCATATTGACAAGATGCAAAGTGGCGATGAACTGATTTTTATCATTTGGTGAAAGACTTATCTCTCAACAGTAACTGAGATCAAGACGTCTTTACTAATATAAACAAAGAGATGATATATGCGGAGACGGGTAGGGGAGATTGTGTAGAGCCATGACATGGCTATTAAAAATAATCTTTGATATCTCAATAAATTACTGCTTCAAGGTCACGGTAAATTAACTGAAGAAGAAAACACGAGATAATCATAGTAATAAAAACCTATATTGAAAAAATTAAGACTTTAAATAGAAAAGCCATAAAATATAATTAATTAAATTATTTCTTACTATTATTATTATAATAAATCTATGAATGTAAATCTCAGTAATAATAGAATATTGTATGATATGTAAATGTACATGTATGTAATATCAACTGTTGATATATACATTAGATCTGTAATAAGTGCAGTCCCTACTAATGCATTAGCAAATGGTAATGGAATAAAAACATACTGAATACAAAACTTAATTGATATTAATCAGCTCATATATATATATATATATATATATATATATATATATATATACTGATACCTAAAACCAGTAGGGCCCAATCAAGACGTGATGATGACGATGATGATTGACGTTTTGCGGCCACTTTTGTGCACATGGTAGGCTAAATGGGCCGAGCGACTTCCAAAGGTAATGAGACAAAGTGAAAGACGAAACAACCTTCAGACATGCCCACGCCGGGATTCGAACACTGGGTGGTAGTGATCTGTGGTCCAGCACGCTACCGCTAGACCACGGAGGCGCTGTCCCAATCAAGACATAATCTATGAAGCTAAAATAACTGAATAAAACCAAACTAACCTGTCTAAGATATCTGTCACAGACATTACTTGTACTCCAGTATCTACCACATCCATAACAGAAGAATTTTCTGGCCTTTGATGGAAATAATAACAAATAAAGAAGCTATTTAGTGTAAACATGTTCTCAGCTTGGGGTTCACTATAGAGAATTTGGAAAATTTCAGACAACAGTTTTATTGAGAAGATGCTGTGTTTGTTTAATGACCATGGGTGGGAACATAACTAAGAACATTACTAAGGGAATGGCTGTAGCCATTAACACACACATACACACACACACACACACACAGAGAGAGAGCGAGAGACAGAGACAGAGAGAGACACACACACACACATAGATAGAGAGAGAGAGACACAGAGAGAAAGAGACACACACACAGACAGAGAGAGAGAGACACACAGACACACACACACACACACACACAGTATGTCTACTTACATAATAACATTTGTCACCTTACTATGCATGTTACAAATTGTTGTTAACACAGAAACAGGCAAACCAGCTTTACAAGGAAACTCCTGAAAAATAACCATTTCATCGATGGAAGAAAAATATTGAAAAGACTAAATAAAATCAATGACTACTTTCCACATACATATACAAATAACTGGTTAATACAACAACACATTCTAATTGATATAAAAAGGCTAAATAATTGTATACATACCTGACATGCCTGCTCCTTGTGATCTGTTGTCTCTTCCACAGAACTTTTTCCATTGACTTCTGAGGAAAAGTCTAACTTTTTGCACAGTGATGTAGGCTGCTCATCTGTCACAGTATCAACTCCTTCTAGCTCATCATCCTCATGTGTATATAATGTTAATGACAAAATCTGACACGGAAAGATGATAGACATTAATATAACAATGACAGTTGTCAGTGTCATAAATAGAATGATATCCTAGGATTATTTTGCTGATCATAAAATTTCTATTGGGATGCCTTCACAGATTTTGTTAGCTCCAAACAAGAACAATCGACATGCATACTTAATACCGCTGCACATATCATAGAAGGCCCATTAATTGTGAGAACATTACTGTATTTGACCATATTCAACAGTTGTTTCAATAGCAGCAACGGTAAACCTACAAGTATCACATAGTGTCAACATGAGATGATCACAGTCATCAGTCTGACCATATCAAGCCCAACATTCCGGGAAAACCTTTTTCTTAATAATAAAACTGGAAAATCATTTAGTCTCTTGTAATTAATATATTTATTGCATTAAAAAGTTAACCACCACTTACAGGAAATTTTAAACCACACAAAGAATTACTTTTTATTTACTGATTAGCACTGTCTATCATTTGGTCAGAAGAAAAAATAGCCTTTGATTTTAGATAAAATTTCATCAATGGCTGCAATTCTGAAGAGTCCATATTGACATGGTTGGACGTTTAATGTTTTAGGGCCACTTTTGTGCAAGAGGTAGGCTAAATGGGCCAAGCAACCTCCAAAGGTAATGAAGCGAAGTGAATGATGAAACACACTTCAGACATAGCCATGCTGAGATTTGAACTCAAGTGGTCGTGATCTATGGTCAATGGCACTACCAGTTAGATCCCAGAGGGACGCCTGAATCCATTTTGGGAGATGGAATCGAAATTAATGGTGTCAACACTGGACACCATTAATGTGGTGTGAGAAAACATGATACCACATATGATAAAAAGGAATAATACTGAATTCATACATTGTCATCATCCAACTGGATATTAATGTGCAAAGATTTGCTAACCTCGAGATGTGCAAGAAGCCACTGTCGATGAAATCCAGTTCCCTGGCTGGCCAGGAAGACAATACATTGGAGAAAGTGATTGACGTAGAACAATTTACGTTCATCCTTGTTGGCAGATGCTGTCAGTGTCCTGGCCAATGCCTTCAGCGTCAGTGATAACACCCACATACTAATGACAGGAGTTGTCTTACCTATAAGAAGAAACATGTCACTGTGTTAGCACACAAAATACCAAAGGCTTATTATTTATAATCTAAACAACTATAACTGCTGCATCTAACTTTTTAAACCGATAGCTTCTCTCGGTTTTTGTCATAAAACTAAATACAATATTTTGCCAGTCAATGGATTTCTTCTCTTGACCAATCTTCATTTTTGATTTCCTACATTCAGATGATTATTTACCATATTAGAATCTACATTTCTTAGATCAATTGTATATCATTTGTTAACGGCTACCACGAGATCTTTACACTCATTATACAGAATCTTAAAACACATCTTATACACCACCATTGGTACCGTGATGTTGATGACGATGACGATGATGATAATCTCAATTATAATTGCATTAGTAATTCACACAATATGTGAGTCAACAGCTGAATGATTCTAGAATAATATCTACTTACTTACAATAGACTGACTGGTTAAACAAATAATTGACGCTTACCATTCTGCAACTGTTCTATGATAGATATCACAATGCGTATGAATGATTCTATGTGATGTCTGTCCAATATCTGCGCATCTTCATATAAACATTCTATATACTCATCCTTCACCTGAAATTAAACCATACAAAGGTTCAGATCCCTTTGACAACATGCTGATGACGTATTGTAACTGTTGTATGATGTGATGTATTACTATTTCAGTACAATTTGGCGTCGTATTACTGCCATTGTACAATCTGATATTGTATTGTCACTGTTGTACAATCTTATGTTGTACTGTTAGTATATTGTACAATCTAATGTTGTGCTCATTTATAACGGATATGAGCTACTCCGAGCACTTTAATGCCTAAAGTAATACTGCTAAGTGCCTTACAGCAGCTGTCTGAGATAAATAAGCTGTCTGAGCTGGACAGGGCACTATAAAAATGTCATGTATTATTACTACGCATTAAAGTTATTTGCTTCTTGTGTTGCCTATACACCAGTTCCAGAGTGACCATGGCCAGTTTATCAAAAGCCCAGCTCCTCTAGGGGCCTGCAGCATACAGCTCTGTATATATCACTCATTTAACAATGTCTTCAGTAGTATATATATTTATCTTATGCTGGAAACAGGTGATTGAAGAAATGGCAACAGCCATTGGGAGAGTAGTTTCTTCTTTATTCTTTCTTCAAGTAAAATCAATGTCCACTTGACACAGAGCTCTAAATTACAGAACTTAGTTGATCGCTTTAAATTGCTTCCATTAGTTAATAATCACAACATTATGCAAAACTAATGGACAGGTGGAGAATTATCATTAACTTACCGTTCTTCGGTTTCTACTCTTCTTGTCCACGAGAAGCGTGTAGTTTTTGTCTGGGAAATGCTTAAGTACAACGCCCTTTTTCATTTCTGTGCCAATGTCCATATATCTCACGTGGGATCCAATAGACAAAACCTAATGGTACATGATTATTAATAGTAATAAAAACATCGAATGTTCATCACCTTACGTTGCCATTGAGATTTTGTGAAAGTTTGCTGACATTTCATTCTGTGCCAGAATACATGACCTCTAGAGAAGTCTCAAATATGTTTATCAATCAGATGGCAACCTGAACACTGAAAAGGCCACGAGAAACTAATGACTTTCATACACTGGTTAGTGAACTATTATAACGTTATTCTCTCAATGAGTGCAACATGGCAGTGATGGTCACATAAAAACCGGCCACAACTTTCTGAATCTGTTGTTCATTTCACTGTAGACTTAAAGATACTTAATCACTGATGAACACACAAATACCAAATATTCTTATAGCATCTTAATGTGATGTTTAGGGTATAAATAGAAGAATGCCACTAAAATACATACCTCTGGAAATCCAGCAACAACGAATAGTGCAAATATTGATGGTAACTCGGGATTCTAAAAGAAAATATAAAGTTGAATTGGAAACACTAAGCTAACCATTTATGTAACTCTTGATCAAATTCATTTATACTAACTCCATATTAATATCATGAACTATTAAGAATCCATTAACAAGTAATGTGTCTGAGAAATCTCACCTGTTTTGTTTTATCTATTAAACCAGAGAGATGTCTTAGCAGCACAGCCTTCCACACTGAGGAATTAAACAGTTTGCTAAGGGTTGTTGCCATGGAATTGGCCCAATCGAGTCCACTCCTATCAGATTACAATATTGTCTCTCATATATATATATATATATATATATATAATTAAATAAATCTAATATTCTAGTAATAACTGATCTATTACTGGTACATTATAGTTTATTTGCAGTAATTAATTTTGTGAAAACTTATTAGAACACAGTACTATCTGTACCAGTCACAGATTATTCATTTTATCTGTTTGTGATTGGGTGGACAAATTACATCTTTCAAAAGAAAAAAATATTGTGTTTTTGAAAGTCAAATTTTGGTGCAAGATTCCAATTTTTTACATTTGTACAAAATTATACACTAATTATTAACAATGTTACAGAAATGAAGCAAAATGTCTCAGGGGATCATTTTTTACAATCAGGGTCAAAGTTTAGAAAAATGTCTTTCAAATTTCACTTAGGATGGTCTGTGCAATAAGAAAGCTTCATATTAGATTAGGAATACGTTACTGAATAATTGATAAAAATCCTCTTGAACATAGGGATATTGAATCTTGGTAATAACTTATTTCACTGAAAGGTCATCAAACTAATTTAATAATACTGGATAACACACATCGCTAATTTTCATTTAAAGTAATTAGCAGCAGTGCAGATGAATGCCATTTAAGAGTAATCATTTGTTTTTAACTCACACAAAAAAAGCCAGCATTACAACTACCAACCTTTCCAAGCAAGTGGCACCAAATGAAAACAGAAACTTAGCAGTGACATCTCCTTCGGCTCCTTGCAGAATATCACCAGAAAGATCTTCTCTAATGTTTGCTCGTTCTTTCTCGGCGATTGCGTTGTTGCTGGTATCTTCATCTTTATCATCAACACTTTCCAATACATTTCGAGTATTAACAATTTCCTCATTATCTAGCATTTTCTTATTTATCATGTTAGTATTCTCATCGGGTAATCCATCCAGTGGATCAGAAATGACGGACGTATCTATGACTTTGTTCAAAGATGATTCCAGTGATGGAGTTTTGTCATCTCTTAATGGTTCAGATTGTTCTGAAGCTGAACTGGGTACATTGCGGGTTAGCACTGGCTGCTCAGAGGTGGAGAGATTTTCAATGGAATGTTTCTCAGTTTGTTTGATACTTTTGTTCATTTCTTTGACTGATATGTTTTCACTGAGTGGGCAATTTTTCCCTGAAACACCAATGTCTGTTGTTTTCTGTTCACTAGAATCATGATCTATTTTATAACCATCAGAGTCAGGATTAATTTTGTCATTAAATTGTTTTTCCCTTTCATCAGAGGTATCTTGATTTTTTCCATTGTTTGATCTGTCCTCAATTGTGGCAAGTGGCACAGCACTGTCAACCACCTGAAAGATTAAAAAGGCTGTATTAAAACTGGATGCCCACACCCACACACAGACAAACATACAATGATTATTATAGCATGATATACATACACAACACTGTATACTTGTTCTCTGGAGTAGTCGTCCTATAAGGCCCATGGCATAATGTTGTGTATTAGTTTCATGGCCACTTTCACCACTGCTTAAAGAGAAACAATCAACACTAAATTATAACATTTGGGTCGACACGAAGTGAGCAACTTATATTGAAGACTAAGTAAAAACAATCAGATCTGTAACACAGTTATTAGGTGGGACTGCAAACATAGCTGATCCATGGCCATACACCGATTCTAACTCACAAACAAGATGTTCCGTGTACCAGCATTTTGGCGTATTGACCAGCAAATTTTGGTTCATGAACAATTAAAAAAATGTAGACACAGCATAACAATAGTTTCAGTAAGAGTTAGAGCCAAGTAATAATACAACTGTCGTCAGTTTCTCGAGATATGATTACTTTCTGTTGATGGATAAAATCAAGATTAAAACAGCCCATTAATTAATGATGTAGAGGTTTCCAATTCTGTTGACATTACATACAGATGCTAATAATAATATATGTAGACATTACGATCCTTACCTGGCTATACTGAATAACAGGGCAAGGAAATCTACAGATGTAAATATGAGACTGACATCTTCCGCTAATGGAGTCTGAAATGGTAGACCATAAGAGTCGGGTAGATTAATTGACTGACAGATGAGATGGGTAGATTGACAGAGTGAGAACATGACTGACAGAAGAGTGTACAAAAGGAAAGATGAGCAATACGTGCCACAGCCAATTAATACATCAGAAATGGTGCTACATTATATTTCCTGTCAATTCATGATATGTCCATGGCTCATATTCATAAGAAAACACAATGAAGACTGATGGCAGACACTGATCAAAAACCCTATCTATTAATGTCTAGTTAGGAATAACCAAATATTTGATAATAGTAATAGACCATAAAACTTAATGAACTATAAATAATAGATAAACTATCACAGAGATGATGCTATAAAACGACATGTTATAAAAGTGATCAGAATTATATTGCTAACAGAAATGATGAATAAATAAAAAATACATTCCAATTTTTATAATAAACTGAACTCTATTTGTTTCAGTTATAAACATAACACTCTGCCGGAGATAAAATGTACTCCATTTACGAGACATTTGTAATTATTCTAGCAAATTGACATAACCACCAACGTGAAGACTGTATGATAGACGATCACATCAACATCACAAACTAATTATTCTAGAAAACTGACATAACCACCGACGTGAAGACTGTACGATAGACGATCACATCAACATCACAAACTAATTATTCTAGAAAACTGACATAACCACCGACGTGAAGACTGTACGATAGACAATCACATCAACATCACAAATGTAATTCTAAAAAGGTAATAATGAAGTAAAATAATGACCTTGTCCTTTGAAGGTAGCATAGCCCCTAATAATCCCATTATTCTCTCTTGTGTGTGTACAGCAAAGGCTTCTTCCTGTCTGGCTTGTACAGCAGCTGGACTGTCATCATTATCTGTATCTGATAGGAGAATTTGTCTCTAAATTATAGGTATTTTGTTCATTGAACAGCTAGCTTTATTCTACGACCATACAAAAATAAAACCAAAAATGGTTCAAAATTTGTCTAACATAAGGTCATTATTTTCACAGCCGAAGAACACAAAACATTATAATATATTGACTGTGTGAATGATGACTGGCTTAAGTGAGAATCAAATGCAGTGTTGGAGACAACTGTAAAATATCACACACACACATACACACACACACACTTCCTTAATGATGGACAAATCTATCACCTTTTTTTAAGAAGAGCTTTGAGATAAGGACACAAAAAGTTTATGGATTTACAAATTTACTAATAATCTGCAGGGCACTTTTAATACTGCAAAGTTGTGGATAAAAAGATCCAGCGAGTTTTTAAAATCACCTAAAATGCTCGAGTGTCAACCGTTTGGTACACGACAATAAATGTCTTCCATTTTATGCCATAATAAATTCCACAGTAAATTTATAAAAACAGTTATTAAAGAGATCTTGAGATAACTGCTGCTGTTGCTAAAGGAGAGATGAACAGACATAATGGCTAAAACGTATCTGGTCAAAGAGCAAATAATAACACCAGTTATATATAATGTTTATAAGTAATCGCTGTTCATCACTCACCGACATCATCTGCCACAGAAACTTGATTAAGACATTTGACTGCCAGCTCTATACTCATGTTGTACAACTGAGTAGCCAATCGGACGTAATCTGGATCCAGACCACAACTGTTCTCACTGTACGTATGATGTACTACTTCTACAGTAGTAGTAGTAGTACTACTACTAGTGGTGGGGGTGTTCTGGTAAAGCATGTTAGCCATACACAGAGCCAGAGAGCAGTAAGACATCCAGACATGTTGATGGACGTAAGACATCATTGAGGATTCAGAATGCTTCGCCGTCCTCCCTGTTATCAAAAAAGAAACAAACAAAGTGATGGTTTCCACATGAAGGTTATGCTACGATGAGATTATATATTAGAAGAACAGTAATCCAATATCACACACACACGCGCGCGCGTGCACACACACACACGCGCACACACACACACAGACTGAATGTTACACACATTATTAAACTTATACAAGAATCAAATTCTCAAATCAAACATATACATTATAGTTAACAGATAATGACAATGACAATGCTAGTTATACAATTCCAAGGCAATGTACATATGTTAATATATATATATATATATATATATATATATAGCATAATAATCAACATTATTAGTGAGTGGCATCAAAAGCAATATCAAATAGATAGCTTTTTTATTTGGATATGAAATGTTCTATGATTGAAACAAATGTTATATGTTCAGGGATGTGATTCCATGAATTTGTTCAGCTACACTAAAAGTAGCATCTCCATATCTGATTTGAGTCAGGTGTTTGGGATCTTCAACAGTGAAAGATTATCTGACTTAACTCAATGACCAGACTGTTTCAATTGTACTAGTTCACATATATAAGGTGGGGACGTTTAAGTACAGGCTGTAGGTGATCATAGTTGTGCGTATTTGTCACCTGATGTGGCATACGGGTCTGTAGGTGTTGCAGTTGGTTAACACACCTGCCTGGTATTCCAATGAGCAATGAGTTGCCATGATCTATCCTCGATGCACTGGGCACAGTGGCAGATAAACTGGGTTTCAAACATCTAATGGTTCATATTTGAATGAATAATGATTTACATATAATGTTTATGTGCTGTTTCATGTTCAGTGTTTGATCAAACATGACTCCGAGGTTTCTGACAAAACCGCCTTGATGATATTGATACATCACCAAAATACACAACATCGTCTGTAACAGCATAGGGATAGTGGGTTGATGCTAGAAAGAGCACATCCTTTTTATTATCATCCAGTTTCAAGAAGTTGCTGCCAAACAATGATCTAATTTCGGAGATGCACCTATTCAATTTTGAAGACGTTTCCAATCTGTTTGTTTAATTTGTTATGCCCATTGTATTATAGAGCTACGCATCATCTGATTAAATATAAGTATGCATATGTCATTATGCCTCGCTATACTGGCAGGAGGGAATGTGTAGAGCACAAACAGTAGGGGTTCAAAAATTGACCCCGCGGAGATATTAACAAGACAATGAACAGATAAAGAGAGATCACTTTCTACTTACATTTCACCATTGGATATGTTTGTACTGTGTGCTCAGCAGTATGTCTGGAAAACAAGAGAAAAACATTAATTGATAAATATATATTATCAGGCAAGTATCAGATGTTTTTAAACGTGATTCATGAGAAACTCAATAATATTCTTCTAGCTGTTAGAAGTATGTAATACTTCCTGCTTCATATAAAGTGGACAGATCTTGGCTGTGTTATGGAAATCAAAAATTATTTTTAATTAGAAAATGCACCTCTAAGGAAAGGAATCGAGAGTGAAAATACACTTGGACAATGATTTTTTTTAATGATTTATGATTAATTAACTTTAGAATAACTTGAGATCCACTCACAGAGGATGTAAAAACTACAATATTGGTTCTCAAGGGCAACCTTTGTTCAAATTAATTCACTCAATTCTGACATTAGTATAACTATAAGCACTGTGACATAATGATATGGTGACACATTGACATAGTAAGACAGTGGTAGATTAAGTACTTACCCAGCAATAAAATGACCAGCTTTATGACAGCCCAGACAGAGATCAAAGTTCTCACATTGGTTACAATGTATCCTCGTACCAACAATAAAGGCGTAGCACTCATCACATTTATATCTGAGAAACAAAATATGATTACAATAGTACAGAACTGTAACAACATTGTTGTTGTTTTGGTGGCGGTGGTTTCACTTTTATGAGGCAAACATCAAGGTATCCAAGTAGATGTGTTGTTAGTCAGATGGGTGTGTTATCAGACTGGCGAATGCAATGGCAGAAACGTGATGATGATGATGATTGGTGTTTTATGGACGCTTTTGTCCACATGTTAGGCTAAATGGGCTGAGCGACCTCCAAAAGTAATGAAGTGAAGTGAAAGATGAAACACCCTTCAGATATACCCATGCCAAGATTTGACAGACATGTGAATGTATTGTCAGACAGACAGATGCGCTATCAGACAATAAGTGTGTTGCTAGAAAGCAAAATATAAATTACTTTCTCTTTTAGGTTTGAGCTTTCAGGATCATCAAAACAAAAGAAAAACTGGACACAGCCACTGATTAGACAATCGTAATATTACTAGTTGCAGACAACATAAAGATATACCCTCCCTAACATTATTTTCAAGTAATTACTTAAAATCAACATATCAGGTCAGGTCAGTAGAAAGGGTCAAAATAGCCTGAATATGAACATGGATGTCTACTGATTAGTTAATCAACAGAATCAGGTATGCGTTCTGCACAATGTATTTTGGATATCATGGTGTAGGAGTTAGCCAAACATCTATATTGTGACCATAATCACAAATCCTGACTGTTATCATTTATTTGGCTTGTGTTCACATGACTGCCACCTATCAGTAAATCTATCAGTAAATTTTAGTTCTTTACATCAAAATATTCTGTACAATACGATGATCCCAACACAGCCGTTAAAATAGGTTTTCTCTGAAAATAATCAATATGAGCAATAATTTATTTTTACTAACAAAGTCAATTAAGCAATCTTAAATGTGGTGTCGCATTGACATAGGAGTGTAAATCCACATTAAAGCATCAATATTAACACCCCACTCAGGTTTCAAGGACATGTTTAAACACTGCTTAACAAAATCAATACACAACATACACAATGAGTACGGATGTGAAAGAGTGTTAGTTGAGTAAGTGGTTTGTTTTGTCAGCAACATATTTTTGGATCATGCTCATAAAATAGTCATAAGGTGTGATTTATATCACAACAGGGTGACACTTCAATTAGGCATTTCCTGGACCCAAGCCACCAGGCTGTAAAGTGAGTAGCTAAATGACTGAGTGATGGCGTGAGTGACAGATTTGTCATCCTTAGCATTGGTCACACGTGGGACATATAGCTAAGGAACAACCCCCAAGATATACATCCACAGGCAACAATGACATTCAAATTCCAACCTGGAGGTTTGCAGCTAAGCATTTTAATCACTGCACTATTCACACACAAAATATAAGTTTATCTTTACTTACAAATCTGGGGAGAGTTGGTCAATAAATTGAGTTTTCATGACTACTTTCATATCTCAAAGATCAATACTGGCATTATTATATATCATTGTTATTGTTATTAACTTATATAAACCAAAATTAAACAGATTAACACTGAAACATATGCATACGTAATTAGCTGCCACATTTAGATGTATTATCACATTAATATTGTTCGATTTCATCATTAGGCTTGTTCAAATTTATAATAAAAATGTTATCAAATAAAAGATATAAAAATTGTACTAATATAACAGTCACATGATACATAAATATATGATGCCAGATGTTGCTAACAGAAACTGTTTGTTAAGCATAGAGTGAAATGTTATTATATCAATATATCAAACCCAACAGATGTCAATTAGCCACAAAGACATGTAACAAGTATTTACTAATTACTACAATTATTTGGAAAACTCACTGTAAGTGTACAATCTCATGATCATCTGTATGTTCACCATCAGGCTTAACTCCACCTAAAAGAAATAAATAGCTAATTATAAAGTGGAGTAATTAACTGGTCATCCACAAGTATCAATATCTCTGCTTAAGACAGCACATTTAAATGGTGTTGCCGATCAGTGTTCTTGGTAATTTGACATTTTATATATATAGTGAGAGTGAAAATTTGGTAATTCAGCTTAGAAGCTCCATTGGGCTTCACTGAATAAGCATTTCTTATAAAACACTTCTCTATTTGTCGATTTGTATTGCAAATACATGCAAAATAAACTTTTCTGGCCCTGGATGAGTCATTTGTTAAGTATACACACACACACACACACACACACATATTATGTAGTATTATGATTTTATAAATTGAAAGGTCAATGTAAGACATCTGTGATTAATAAAGAACACAATTATTATTAAAAAAACCTGTTTATTATATTGTCACGGGTAAGTGTGTCACATATGACCTGAACTAATGCTCTATTTATCTTTTATTCCATAAAGATGGAGCAATAATATCATTATGAATCACAATTTTACAGTTTTAACATTATGATTAACTATATTGTAATATATTGTGGCTGTCTAAAGCCAGTCTGTTTCCAATAATGTTAATGTATAATTCAAATAAATTTAAACAGTGTACATTTGTATAGAAAGAAAGTCATACAGTTTGTATTCGCCATATTATACTACAGGGCTGTCAGTGTATACGGTGACACGTGGCGGCCAACTCGAGACTTTATTCAGCCATTTGTATTAACACTGAAGGGTTCATCTATGGTGATCTAGCACTCTCTTCGATCACTCCTTTAAATATAACCGTGATTGACTGAATGGTAATAATATCAGCCAATAGAGAAGCTGAAGAAGACACTAACCGGCAAAACATGTTGAACAAAGATCCATGTCCATACACTGAAGACAGCGATACCTACGTCCAGGTAATGTTTCACCACAGCCATCACAGGTGATCTCTACATCTAACAGATCACAGAATCTACCTACAAACATCTGGATTGCCTGAAACACCAAAAACAATCAGGGATTGTATTGGAATCAATAATATAACTGACAGATGAATTTAGCTGGTTGTAGCAGTGAAGTATATATATATATATATATATATATATATTTGACTGGATGTATCTTTGTGTCCATCCATTTGTCTGTTTGCCTCACTTATTCCATAATGATTCATCTCTATCTCTCTCTTTTTCACTTAGAAAGAGAGATGGTGCGTGCATGTGTGTGTGTGCATGCGTGTGTGTGTGCGGGTGTGTGTGTGTGCATATGTGTGTGTGTGTGTGTGTGTCTGTCTGTCTGTCTGTCTGTCTGTCTGTCTGTCTATATATATATGCCATATACCTTTGTTTTATCTTTGTTGGCTGAATGTTTCTGTTTTCTAACCCAAGCAAAAAAAGAAGTGTCATCACATTCTTTCTGCCACTTCATGTTCTGTCGGTACTCTTCAAGTTCTTTCTCTTCATCCACTTCTGCTACAACATTCTCCCTCATAGAAATACTCCCTGGAAATAGTAGAACAAAAAATAAATGATCCCCCCCAGTAACATTTTGTCAGCATACTTACTAAAAATGTTCGATAAAACACATCCCATAAAACAACTTAAGTATTAAACAGTGAACTGAAACTAAATCTTATCACCGTTAAGCAGTTAATCTCACACTAATCCATGGAAATATTCCATGTACACTGGAATCTACCAAAGTGGAGTTTTGAATTTTTAAAGTACATTCTGAAGTGTAAACAAACAAGCCATTTCATCCCAATGACTAATTTATTAATTATTGGAATGTTTACTAATTCTTTAAACATAGTTCTTTATTATTTGCATATCATAACACGGAAGAACAATTGGTAATTTGCATTTGTCATGCATCAGCTATCACGTTCAAAATAATAACTCATGGACACGATTCACAACTGATACTTTTTTTTACACATTTGGCTGTGAATGTTGATAGCCAGTAATATGGCTTCTAGTTTAGTGAAATATTTTTTCATATGTTCTACACATTTAAGATGCAACATACAGTGGTTCACAAAAACATCATCACAGTAGGTAACATGAATGTATTTCTTCCATAAATTGATTATAATAAATGGCTAAATAGAACAAACTTGCTTCAACCACAGCTAATTAACAAAGTACTGAAATGCCAATCAAATAATGCATTCAAAAGTTATAGCCAATTATGTGACAGTGTAAGAGTTACTAACAGCAAATTAAGTATCTATTAGATACGTATTTGTGATTGTCTGTCTATCTGTTTGTCTGTTCTTGATGCAAATCAATATGGTGCACTCTAGAAATGTTTAGTAGGGGTAACACTTAATGGTGAATATCAAGGGCACACTAGATTTCACCTTCAATGTCATCTGAGGTCGGACAAGGACAAAACAGGGCAAAAGTTGCCAAATTATATTGACCTTGCATGGACACTGCATGTCCCATAACCAGCATTAAATAGACAAGCTCTGGAATGAGCATTAAATAAAGAGACCTTGGAAACAGTATTATAAATGGCATCCTGCAACAGCATTAATTACTCTTTCTCGGTTCCAACTTTGAACTTGCACCAGTGATATCTCAGTTAGTGACAGTGCCGTGGATCACTGTCTATTTATAATAGAAACAAGCTGCCAAACCCCAGTTCAAGATGGGAGTCCCATCACACTGTCTAAGTCTAAATGTAGGAACACTGATCACTGACACGGCTCCTTACTTGGATCCATCATACCCGAACAGTGGAAAAAGTTGGTTGTAGTGATGCAGTGATGTAGTGAGGCAGATGTATTCATTTCAAGAGTCCCCAACATTCCCATTGGTAGGCCATTTGAGTTCATGAGACTCCATTTTCCCATATCCTAAAGCTTCGCTATGTCCATCTACAAAATGTGAGGTCAGCACTGAAGGTATCTGGACTCCGGTTGAAAGAGCCCCGCTTCTCTCATGGATGGCTCTACGTTGGATGTTCACCTGTTGGAAGCCTGAACAGTCTTTATGTGAATGTTCCATGTGGAAACACGTAGAACATTATTTATCATGAAGATGATGATGATTGATGTTTTACGGCCACTTTTGTGCACAAGGTCAGCTAAATGGGCTGAGCGACCTCCAAAGGTAATGAGACGAAGTGAAAGTCGAAACAACCTTCATATATGCCCATGACGGATTCGAACACGGGTGGTAGTGATCTGTGGTCCAGCACGCTACCGCTAGACCACGGAGGCGCCCTATTTACCATGAAGACCTTAACTGAAAATCATTTGTCTATGGCTTGCCAGAAGTCAAGTTGCTTAGAACTGTGTATCGTTGTTGCAAAGCACGTAACTGTTATGTTTCAAAGATTATATTTATGCATGATTACCAAAAAATGTTTGGGTTATTTTCCTTTCAAACAAGTGGTCACCAACTGAGTGCTCGATTTCCCAGGGAATGCCGAGTATCCTGCTAGTAATAAATAATATTAGGCAATCAGTCAGGAATCATCCAAAGCCACCGACTGTGCTGTCATAAAATGGAAAGAAATTATAATATGGGTTCCTTGTCTAGATGAATGCAAGATGTGGGGAAATGTTTACGCAGTTAATTACTTTCCTAAAACACTTATTATTTACATCACTTAACAAATATCTTTACATTCTCAGCTGAAATATTGCTCTAAAAGACAACTTGCAGTTTAGTGATTTAAAACATACCCTTTGCCAGCTTAATGTATAGCTCTGGAAGTTTCAAATCAACAAGAAGGAAAAGGTCCTGAAACTAGAACAGTACGACTTGGTTATTGAATGTATTAAAACTAAATCTTAAAAAATCTGAACAATTCTTATATCAGGTACATAACGGAAGCACAAAATATTTCATCCGAAGACTATCACTAACCTGCCAGTTGACATCGAGAAGATGTAACATACAGGTTATCAAGAAGTCATAGCAGGGTATCAACTTTCTGTGAATATAAAAAAATTCAAAAATAACAACATATAACAACATATATGATCTCTAATATATGTCTAGTTATAGGTTTAGGTGATGAAACCCTTAATGATATGGAGATGAACAGCCTTTAGTTAAGGAATGCATTGCTAATGTTAATAAAGGCATAAAAACCTGGACAACTCGAGCCTGCTGACTTGTCCCAGAGAGTTCACCATACGTCTGACCAGTGTATAGAAGGATCTACGCACTGTTGACTCCAATTCCAAACCACAGCCTTGCAGCCCATCAGCATAATGTTTGGCAAACTTATCCTGATAGCTGAACATTTCTTGTAGAAACACTACAATGGGAATCTGTTTGGGGGGAAACCCTTAATGATCACACACCTTAAATATGGAGCTAATTATGAAACGACAACTGACAAACGACAAATTCACCAAGCAATAAAACTGATTTTTTTATATAAAAAATGTTTGCTATAGGTAATTTTGAATAATTGGTGTAATTTTGCATCAGTCATTAAAAAGAATTTCTATGTGTTTCTAACCAAAGGTTGTAGCCACTCTGCTCGGCAGAGGTGGAGCAGGGGTTATTACTTTAAATCATGCACTATTCCTGCAGATTATCCGCAGTTTTGTACCTGAAAGATGCTTTCTTCTCCCACAGTTCTGATGTATTCAGCTGCAGTCATGTAGACTTCAGACACCGCTTGTGCATGTTGACGTCTCTCGTATAAAAGTTGTTCAACTCTGAATAGAATAAAAGTGCACATAATGTAGAGCAGCTTTAATGATGACAATAAACCATAACTCGATTGAATCAAATCCCAAAAGACAAATACTCTAAAAGTCTACGGTGTCTAAGATATGAGTCATAGTTAAGCCAAACTGAAATTTTGAAACATAAATTTTACATTAAATGGTTATTTACAGTATAATGGAATCTCAATATTGGTTTGATTTTTCATTAAACTATCCTACTCTCTCTCTCTCTCTCTCTCTGTGTGTGTGAGAGATAGAGTGTATGTGTGTGAACACGTGCTCATATGCATGTATGTCTTAGGATGCACATAAATGGTGGCAGTTGCTCACAGTGTGAAGACCATAACATTAAGAAAAACCCAGGCTTATTATACATCTATGTATACTAACATGCAAATGCACTGATATATGGATTTTAACTGTTTATAACTGTATGTATATGACAGATATCTACTTTGAACCACAAATCGGGGTAAACATCTATTACTGTGGTTCAAAGAGAAACCTACAAATATATAAAACTTTGGCATGGCAGAATGCTGATTTTAATTACATACCGGTAAAAATAAAGACATATAAACACGGACTCCTACTTACCTTTCTTTTGACCAGGCAGGATCTCTGACAAATTCTAGAACTAATTTGAATGAGGGATATCTATCTATGTCAAGCTGAAATCAACAGAATGGCTGACATTAGACAGATAGTGATCTACACAACTCAGTTACAAACATAGGTCACATCGGATGGGGCCTAGAAGATCATTTTTCATTGGCTGATCTATTCGCTTACTTATGCTCTGCAATAACAAAGTCTGCTACCATAGCTCTGACGTAAACAAGACACTGATTGATACCATTAATGCTGATGATCAGCTAGCAACCAGTGAATCTATTAACGATTGATATTATTGTTAATGCAGTAAACAAAATCCAGGCATAAACCACCAGACATGACGAAGCAATTGATATGGGCGTGCAAAGCTGAACAGCTGCCTTGAATCACTGGCCAACACACATCAGTCACTATTAAGGAACATGTTGAAATAAAAGGCAAAATTAGTTGAGATTTTCCCCATCCAATCAATGAATGGAAACTGAAATTTGAAAGATGGAAACTGCAAAATACCATTATTATGAAACGATTTCCAATTTTCCGCAAATTTCATTATAAACAGCTTTTACTGCACATCTGCTGCTTTACCAGGAACATAAAAAAGAACACTTCAAACTACAAAGAAAACAACATTAAATTTCACAGTACTCAGATGATAATCAGATTGATAAAATTAGTATGCATCCATCGGAATATCGATTGGAGAATGGCTCACGTAAATGATGAAATAAAATTAAACAGTCTGGTTACAAATAACATAAACAACATACAACGACAAACAAAAGAACAACAAATACGTCATCCACTGATAATAAAGATGACTTACTTTGAATACTTTTTCTCCCAACTGAAGCTTTACGAGGTTGTTCTGTTTAGTTCTTCTATCATGTTTGGACTTGGACTGAAAATAGATGAAAATAGCCTCTCAAAATCCTCAGTTAATTCTACAAAATGACAATGGATTAGACAGTGAGCTGACTCATGTCGTCGAAACTACCAAAGCTTGTTAACCAGCTTGTTCCATATCAGTGAGTGAGTGAGTGAGTGAGTGAGTGAGTGAGTGACTATGGTTTAATGAAATATCACAACAAAACATCATTCAGTATGGTTTCCTTTTAGTTGCCTCTTTAAGTTTTATTATTATTTTCTTAATTATTAATGATTACTTCATAAATGTGTCCAATTACTCATATAACTGGCAGTAAACTTATTAAATGGCATTTAAAATCAGTTGTTACTTATACTAAATATTACGTGTATGTGAATTCACAGCTACTGTTTGCGTTTTATTAATTATATGTAGGGAATATATTTCCATATGAAAATCACTAAGCTTCCATCATTATCATAGATGGCTGTGCCTAATAGGTGACAGCCAGAGGTCTGTATCCAAAACTTCGACAAGATCATTATCATTTAAAACCTCAAATGTCACGATGGATGCCAAAACTAAATTCTTACTCTGTAAGAAAAAAATTGTAGGCAATCAAGTGTACAGCAAGGTGTCTCACAATAAAGAACCCCCCCCCCCATCCAAAATGACTGGGATATGTTATTTTATTTATACCAAGTCCATATCATGACAGTATCACAGAAACCAACCGAGGAATAAATATCCATTTGATGACCAATATAGTTGCTGCCTCCGACAGGATTTCCAGGATATGAATAAATGTGAAGCTGTATTTAATTAGACAACATGGCATGATCATCATTAGAACTATTACCACAGTTTATCATTCTAACCAGATTAAAATTATTTTATTTTGTCATCTATACAAAAATACATCAAAGTAATGCTTGAATTTCCTAAATTATGTGATGTAATTATTTTTCATGTTTTCAAATGGAGAAAACATCATACCACCCACTCCACAACTAATGTATACATACTGTTGCTATTTGTAGTCCACTTATAATGTGGTTCACATTCAAAGACCCTAGATACTATGTTATAATTGACCCAGACTGTACTTTCAATAGATGATAATGATGATGATAATTGATGTTTTACGGCCACTTTTGTGCACAAGGTAGGCTAAATAGGCAGGTACTTTCAATAGAACAGAGTCATGGGGATAGCAGAATGTCAAGCAACATGCACAAAATGGTGTTTATATTTAACAACATTATTATTCATATTTAGATGCAAATATTACAAACTGTGGAATGAATAAAGAAGAGAATATGAGAGGAAAAATAATGTTCATCTACAGGATGAAGTACAGGTTTTGCTGGATACAATTAATAACTGATGTGAACATATTAAAGATTTTATGACTTTAAAATAAAAAAAGTACTAAAGGAATTAAAAAAACTGTGATCTTATTTATAATCTTGACTTGATTTGTAAATCACACACACACACACACACACACTCAAGTGTGTGAACATGTGCATGCTGAGTGTTCTCTCTTAAACCTGTTTTTATCTTGAGAAACCTGACATCATCATACATCAAATAAATTATTATTAATCTTATACAACTATATTTAAATAGGCTTGTGGTTCTTAAACTTAAATATTGGTAATTTAAACCAGTTCACAGCATGTACCACATTTGATAGATTATACTAACATAGCCGTCAACATTTGAAAATTGGAAAGAGTAATACTTTTGCATGAAATGCAACCTACGGCTCACATGACATGATGCATCATAAAACCATGTAATTTATTGATACCAAAACAATTTAACATCATAGGTATTCTTTTATGAAAGGTTCAACTGCTTTTTCATTTAATCAGATTTTCCCCACATTTAATAACAATTAAGTCATAACAAGTCTGTACTTTCAGTACATGATTACCTTACATATTCTGCAACGATAATAAAATCTTCATAAGAATGCTGTATTATTTATTATCATAATATTAACATAAAATGGAAAAAAAAAATCCCACAGCAATCAAACAAATAAACATGAAAGGGACAGAGAAATCCACCATATAAACAAGACCCTGTGCTTTTATTTACTGTAAACAAAGACAACTGGCCAATCAAGAGAGGGCATTTGAGTCACGTGAACATCATAATGCAAAATGGACGTTTACCAGCCAACATCACCAGCTCACCAAAATCACTCCCATCCTTCAAGCATCGTTCTTATATTTAGTAAATATTGATAAATATGACATCTGAAATGGTTACAGCAGTATATTTTGGCATTATTTCAGATCAGGAAAGTATCGGATGATAAATGTGTCATTTATCATGACTCATTTTCTGCTGAAAATCAGTCCAAAATCCAGCCTTACAATCGGGAACAGTGCTTTTTAGTGATGGTTGGTGATGTATCAGTGAGAGTGTTTTAAACTATGATCCTTTTTTCACTGCAAAGAGCTCCAAAACAGCAGAAAATCATTCTACAGAAAACAAACTAGAGACTACCGCATATCTTGCCTCAAAATAGCAGTAGCCTGGCCGGGCTAGTGTTTTGGACTACACACTAGCCCGAAGACAAAAGCCACACGTCCAATTTTTCTGGTCCTGGACCACTGCCATATTTTTTCGCTATCTCTGTATCAGGAAACATTGTACAAAAGAGAGGATTTCCTGCATAGGTAAAACACATCACCCCCACAAATTTCTGTGCCTCTTGGAAAAAATGCACCTCCACATCAAAAAGGTTTAAACTGAGTCGGCAACTCTGTTAACCATAGATGTCAACAAGCGATATATTCCAAAATCAAGATTTGATGTGTGCGGCAGTGACAGACCTGCACCATGTGGAACTATTACGGGAAAAGGCAGATTTATTGTAGTGTTCAGAGTATGGGTGTAATGGGGTAATGAAGAACAGAAAATTGTAATGATTCCGCAGAAATCGTAATGGTTGGCAGCTCTGTACTAATGTCAAAATATACTGTTTTGATGAATTCTATTAGAATGGTTTCAAAAATAGAAAACTTACATCATGCCTGAGGTGAACTTTAGACAGTCCAGCAAACTTTAACAAGAACAACGCCTTCTCTTTACCATCAGTCACTATAAGAAAATAAATAAATAAAGTTAATACAGAGTGGATATCAGTGAATGACTCATTTGGCAATTTAAACTGTGTCAGTCTTATAAAAGAAATGATGATCTGTTAATAAAATCACTCTGATAGTATCATTAATACACAGTAATCTTTTTATTTCTTCACTTACCTGCATCATGTAACTGCTCAACCGGAGATTTCTCAGCAATCAATTTTAACTTTTGTCTTTGTTCAACCTAACCAACACAACAGAAATGAAACAAGAATAAAAAAATAGAACAATATTGCCAATTCTTGTTACTTGGCCTCATTTTATAAAAGAAATGTATTTCTTTTGAAAATAGTCACTGGAGAATGTTATGAACATATAAACTCATTTATAAACATATTTCTCATTGTTCAAACCAAAACATCACTTTCCGATCTGTGGTCTGGTTATTGCTTTAGGCTTCTCACACACACACACACACACACACACACACACACACACACACACACAACTATAACCATTGTTTGCATGTATCAGTTAAGATAAACAACATGATTAGAGTCAGTAGCAAGGGTACTAAAAAGGTATTTTTCTACTAAGACTGAACTGAGAAAATATCTGGGTATTTTGTTTACATAAGCTAGCACCAGTCTGTTATTAAATGTCAAATGGAGTAACAGAATTATTTAGAACTGAAACATTGTTTGACTTACACGTATTTACAGAGAATCTGAAAATGAGGTGTCTTTTGAGGATGTGTGCCTCAGCATTAATCATACATTAAGAGTGACTCAGAATAATTACCTGGTACAGAACATAAATATTAATAAATATTTTTGTTGTTGTAATAAACAAATAGACCTGTTTATATTTTTCATTAGTTTATCCATTTATATTCTTCAAATAAATGGTGCTTCACAAATATCACGAGTAACGTTTTTAAAGCAAAACACCAAGACAAATGATGGTTGCAGGGCAAAGTCAAAAGATTATCAACCCTTTCTGCAAAACAGTATCAGCGAAGCTGTAATAACTAATAAATCAACTTACATAATATAGTCTGAGACTCTCAGCAACACTGTATGCTTGTATGATCCCTTCAGTCAGCTGATCTTCTCCCTCAGATTTGACTTAAAACAACACACAATCACAAATGGTTAGGTCACATATTTAAATGGTATGTTCTCTCTCTCTCTCTCTCTCTCACTACACACACACACACACACACACACACAATGACATATACCGTATATATTACTGTATAAGTCAATTTTTTGGGTAGTGAAAAGGAAGTTCTCAGAAGCACCTTGATTTATACATGCGTCATATTTCCTACCAGCTGAAGGAAAGATGTTTTCAGCCATCCTTGACACTCAACACTATAGGATTCAACCCAATAAGAGCCAGAGTCGGAATAAAATCATCACATCGCTGCTTACTAATCCATTATTATTCAATAAATAACAATTAATTTCCATCAAACTGTTATTTGGATCTCACAAACATGCCAGTTTTTATGTACTAATACTTGATAGTCATGCGCTGTTACCTACCAGTAATATAGAAATCACTGTTCACATTGCAAACCTTGCTCACCACTTGCTGTGAAACAATTAATTAGTAACACTTGCCAGTTGAAGCAAGTCTATAATCAGGCATGTTTGGTGTGACAAGTTTTTTTATATATATTAATTACAACATCAAAGCGAAATCTCTCTCTCTGTGTGTGTGTGTGTGTGTGTATGTATGGCATGTTGCTGCCAGTGAAGAAACTGATATCGATATATTTATAATGCACTTGCTGACACCATGAGTTTGAAATGACTGGGTCAGCTTTTTCTTGAATGACGACTATGATTCAGATTTTGAGGGATTTTAAGGCAAAACTGCCTCGTTGACTTATACACGAATATATACGGTACATTTGTAGGTATAGCAAATCTAGCTGGCTGCCTAAATCAATTACTTACTATATCTTTCTAGATCCTCTCTCAGTTGCTGTGTGTGCCATATCAGTGCCTGCAAACACAGTTCTGATGGCCAGACTAACCTCCTTACCACCCATATCAGGATAGATTACCTTACAGTTATCCTGACATCTGAAATACAATTTAAATTTCAACACCATTAATGTAACATCCTAACATTTTCTACATTATATAAATTATTCCTCGTTTGCCAGGTGTTGTTGTAGTCCACATCATCTGGGCCACTGATCCTTCATAGTCATATCAGTGAGACAAAACAGTTAAAAGATCTGGGGCCAGAAGGTGGATTCAAATTGAAATTCTCTTATATTGTAACTGACTGCTTTAACTAAATGCCATTACAATCAGTAATATGTATATATTGCTCAGTTTCCATAACCTTAACTTATATCTCCCCTCTTCTGTCAAAATTTAGCATATTCTGTTATAAACATGACTATATTTCGTTTTTACATATATCTTTACTTTTGTAAAACATCCGCGAAAATAACCAATATATGGATATGTAAATCAGTTAGAATGTAGTAAGTATAATGTGGAGTGATTTGGATCATTAGCTAGATTACTATCCTGCCCATTTCTAGAATTGTATGGAAAGGCATATCATATACGCGTTTTAGCTGGAGTACTTTGTAAAATGTTGGTAATAAGTATATCCATGCCACTTTTACATGCCCATAGAGGCTGTGCCGAATAAGCGACAGCCTGGGGATTCTCCCCGAAAAACAAAACAAAACAACAGTCCAGTTGAAATTGTTATTACAGATAGTCTTTATAAAATTTTCTGGTCAAAAGCTGTGCATTTACTTTCTTATAGAAGAATCTTTACTGTGGCCAAGACAGAAAAATCAATATGGAGCTATTATATGACAATAGCAATATTTGAAACATTGTGCTCACTACATAACAAACAATAGGATGTTGCTTCTTTCTGTATCAGAGCAGAAGTAACCTACCTTTTGAAGAATTTATCTGCTGGTGTCTCTTCATTTGATGGTTCACTAAGTTGTAGCAGAAAATGTTTAACCTGTTCACAATCTTCAGCAATCTAGAATTAATGGGTCATGGTTACAACATATACTGTTACATGTTACAGCGCTAGTGTCTATACATATTGTCATTGTCCATGCTGTCAAAGCATGAGGTTACCTTAAATAGTGCGTGCATGTGTGTTTTTGTGTGATTGTGTCTGTGCGCGTCTGTGTGAGACATAACACGTACCTGTCTACCAGAGAGAGATCGCTGTAGCTTTTTCACATTATAACCTCCTCTGAACAAGGTCTTCCACAATTCGCTGTTCAACATATCTGATTCGGCTTCTTCCAAGATGTCTGTCATCTGTGACCTTGATGTTACTAGGGTTCTCCTTAGTTCTGATAAACATCTCTCACTTACTGAACAACAATATAATCAAAACACACAAAGTTCATAAAAGTACAGAACAAAGGAAATATTAACATTTTACACAAACAAGATCAGATAATTACATTTATGTGATGGTTACTGTCTTAATACAGGGTTCATACACATTTTGACATCTCAGATTCCAGGACTTTCCAGGACCTTCCAGTGTCGAATTCAAGGACCCTTTCAATGAATTCACAAACTTTTAACGCCCCCAAAATACACCCATATTTCGGAAGATGGGTAACGACTGAATTCCTGAACGCTTCTGATTAGAAATATAGATCTTAATGTCCAAATTCCAGGACTTTCAAGGACCGCTACAAAAATTCCAGGACTTTCCAGGTCTGGAATCCAAATTTTCAAATTCCAGGACATTCCAGGATTTCAAGGACCTGTACGAACCCTGTAATATTATACCAGTTTTCTACTAATTGTTTATGGCAAAAGCTAAGTTAATACATCAATCTAAATACAATTACACTGCAGTCTGCCAAAAAAAGTACATACTATCAATCCAGTCAGACTGCTGTCCAGATGTTATTCATACTTTTCTTTTTATAATCACATTTTGGTAACAAAACGTTCATCAGTTCATACATTATGTTAATCCAGACACACATAACATAAATAACCTAATTAACATCTGCCTAAAGTCAATTATTTCAACTGATTGAGAACTGTAAAGTAGTATTATTTAATATCATATCTTCATGACAATAAAACCCATTCCATTTCTGTGAAACAAATCCGGGTGAATAATTTAGTTTCTTTGTTTTAGTCCATATTTCTATTAATTTGTATCGTGTTAGTCTGTATCATTTCAGTCTGAATATTCACTAAGCCATAACCTGTAGAGGTCCTTTTGGGTAGATTTATATCAGCAGATAAATTATATGTTCAATCAACAATACCTTTGCTAACATCTAGAGTGGTTCCACACAGTCTGCCAGCCAACTTTGCCAAAGATAACTGAGCATCAAACAACCAACAAAGTGGTACATCAGGACAACCTTTGGCCGTTACCTGAAACAGTAAGACATTAATTAGCAAAAAGATATATAACATATCAAAATGAATACATGACAAACTTAAGATATGGCAGTTTTACATAACAAATAATGAGGTTCACATTCATTCAATTAATCTAATTTAATTACATATAAAACAATGGACAGGACACTGGAACCATTTTTAGGTAAGGGCCATTCCTCATCATGAAACCAATCATATGAAAGAAATAAGAACATACACAGGCTTAATTTGAAGAAACAAAAAATAAACATTTTTATTACCTTGAACTTATATCCCCATTCATTATTGCTGCTGTCCGAATGGAAGAGAAACTGAAGTCTGAGCGTACTTTTGAATGTTACTTTCAAGGGCCACTTCTCAGTGCCCACCTTCTCATCGAAACGTGTCCTAGAATGTCGTGAGTCGGTGAACTCCAAGTAATCATACCTGTAATTATCACCCAATGGCTACTGGTTTATAATATGGTCTTACACCTGACGTCAACATATATTAAATAAATTACAAACTTAGTGCAGAAGTGAACTAAACAATGGTGGTATAAGATACCATTTTTGGAGTCATCTACACCATCATAATTTTTCAGAAGCATACAAATCATACATCTGAGAGGAGGGGGTAATGAACACATAGTTTTTAAATGTTGAAAAAAGATGAAAAAACAAAGCGCCTCACCTGTCCTGACACTACGGTACAGATATAGATCTTTAAAATGATTACTGATGCCATCTGTCGAACACTAATAATATTTGAGAGATACTTTCTTTTCAACAAAACAGCAGCTTTGAAACACTTGATCGTTGTTTTTAAAATTTACATCTGTACATTTTCAAGGTGGAGGGCAGGCACCACAAAAAGTATATGTTTTGTATACTAGATAACGATGCTGTAATTAGCAAATTACAACATGACAAAATACCTTTTCTCTGTCTCACAGAGAGGATCAAACTCCACTATGAAACTATTAGCACCAGGACAAGTAAAAAACTGAAAACAAAAAACAATCGCATTTAGCATTGAAAAACGAATAAATTAAGGACAACAGCAATGACTAAAGATAATTAATTAGTAACAGGTGAAATCTCAACCATTTATTTGCTAACATTCCATGACATTTATGGCTGTATAAAACCACTGATGATTGATTACCTGTTTAACATGCATGTTATTGTTATAATTATGTGTAGATTCCACATCCCAGGTTCGCAGCACTACCTCACCACCTTCCATAGCTTTCCAGGCATCACTTTCAAACTAATGATATAAAAAATATCTGTAGAAATACCATAACTTTACATGTGCATAAAGACACAACAAAATCGATGTTAAGATTGATAGACGTTTGATGTTTTATGGTCACTTTTCTGCACACGGTGGGCTAAATGGGCCGAGTGACCTGAAGGAGAAAGATGAAACACCCTTGTGACATGCCCATGCCAAAATCTGAACCCAGGTCATTAAGATCTGTAGCCAACCACACTACTACCAGTTTGATACAGTCAGGCCAATAAATATATAATTTTTGGGCTGATAATATAGGGCTAGTTAGCCCATACTCCCCCCCCCACATCATTAAATTTGAGTACCGAAAATACATTAAGACAAGAACTACTTGGGACATGATCAAATGTTTCATTTAGTCATCTGTTTAATGTCAATGTAAATACTGCAGTGTACAGGTTTTCTTTCTTACCTTGTAGAAGACTTGAGGTAGTTTTGGAGTAATTGTCTGAAACTCCTTACAAACTGATAACACTTCGCCGAGAATCTTTTGACGTGTTGTTGAGGTCAAGTGAGTGGTGAGAAAAGTCATACTGAGAACCTGAACAAAAATTAAACAATATATATACTCTAGGCTCTCATATGTAAAATCTTTTATGGAGATATCAAAAGAAATCATTTCATCTTCAGGGCACACATCACCAGGAAATAGTGACAATTATTAGTCATTATAGGTGTGCCCGAGGGTGTGTGTGTGGGGGGGGGGGGAGTCTAGGGTTGTTGGTTTCCTGTAAAACAATAAAATTTGCAGCCCATTTTTGGAAAATAACAATATGCATACCCAATCATAACCAACTCACCTTATACACCTGCAACTGGTTTGAACTAGTATTATATGCTTGTGTGACATATGCACTGATAATAAAATTGTTTGATTGGACACCTTCAGCATACAACTAACATTTCACCACAGCTGTGTCACAAAGTTTTCTCTCTCACACAAACACACACACAGCAAAACCTAAATATTCAAATAGGCATACCATTTGTCCAAGCACAGTGGACAAAAATGATTTCTCAAGTTTTGACATCAGGTTGACCTATAGATGGAAAACAAAATAAAAATAAAATTTTAAAAGGATGTATGCAGAATTTATCATTTTTTATTATCTATCTATCTATCTATATATATATATATATATATATATATATATATATATATATATATATATATATATATATATTTACAAGTTCAGACTTTCATGAATTAAATTCATGATAAAACTATTGAAAAAACAAATTCATTATGAATAAATGTTTGTTTATATGACAGTTTGTCTTTGACTTTTGATTTGAGACATTTTTTTATAAAGTTTATGTGCAAATCGTTTCATTAAAATAAAGAATTCATGGATATGATGTAGTCTTCAAAGACTGTGTAAGGAAAAACCATGAGTGTAAAGTCCACAACATTCTATTATCAGGGATGACAGAGAAAGAAAAAACCTGGAAAATGGAAAATTTGAGCAATTTTAGAGCCACCTGCAAGCATCCTGAGGTTATATTTATGGTTGATTCTTTGGGGAAATATTTCAAAAACGGGGGGAATTCTCACCCATAAATGTTTGATATATAATTGATACACACTAGCATATCATAATTGGGGCATCACTGTAGAACACCTTTGAATGGCTACTGCTGGGTTGTTGTTGTTGTTATTATTAATATTATTATTATGCAGCATGAAAAGGGCTAAAATGGTTTCCAATAAAGTGCTATGTGTGAGCTTTCATATGTGAGACAAAGCCATTGGCAAAGGTTGGATGGTGTTGTATATGCAAGCCAATATCACACGTAGGTGTGTATCAAAACATACCGTAGGCCATTAAGTCGAGGACGGTTTTTAGGCCTAAAATATCATGATTTATGGTGTTACCATCCAATAAGCCGACCTAAAAATCTGAACTTTTCCGTGTAGTATTTCCAGCCCAGGTGACGTTTTGAACACAGAAAATAATTTTGTTTTCATAATTCGTTATTCATACCAATGTGTTTTGTATACTGATCAAGGCAAATTATAACCATCATTTACGCAAACTGTTAGCGCATACGTAGGATCTCAAACTTAAATTCTAACGTGGCAATAACCAAGACAATGTAATTGTAAATTACCGGTATATGAGGTCAGTTAGTAACTATAACTCTCTATTGAAAATAAATTAATTAATCAGTAATTATCCCACTATTAATATAAAAATTCCCATACAAAATATGTATATGGGGGCATATGTCTATGCTACCAAATGAATGAGATACGATGCTCTTGGGTACGGGATGTCTTGGGTACCAGTTGTCTTGTTACTGGCGCTGTCTTTGTGAAATGCGCTACTGAGTCAAACAACGTTTATCCATAATTACAAACATCTAGACGGCTGCTAGCACAATGAAGATTTTTCTCTTGATGACTGGATTTCTTGCCACTGAAATAGCACTAGCTATTAAGCCGACCCCCCCAAAATAAGGGTCAAAATGTTGACACAAAGTCTCAGCTTAATGGCCGGGACCTACGGTAAGCAAAGACTAGCAGAAGATCTCCATTTATATTGATGATCTTCAAGGTAAATTTGAGATCCATTTAAACCTCCAAAACAGATCAATCATAAGATTCTTTATAATGGAAATAACTAAATAACGAAAAATGGATATAACTTATATTTATAATACATTCAATTACATTGCTAGAAATGTTCAATTATATATATATATTGTGTGTGTGTGTGTGTGTGTGTGTGTGTGTGTGTGTGTGTGTGTGTGTGTGTGTGTGTGTGTGTGTGTGTGTGTGGACATGTGCACAGATGCATGCATGTGCATAATATAATTCATTACCATGTCATTCTGGTCCAGCACAGCATAGTCCTTCAAAGCTTGTGTCACTTTAGAACTTAGAAGCTTGATATCTGAAGATGAGACAAAAACAACACGTTTATCAGGCTAATCATGTTGTCAATTTAACCTGATCCATAACTAGGAGTAGAAATGTTCCAGTATTCATGAAACCTAAACTGAAGAAAGTGAAAAAATACTATTTTCTTGATTCATCTTTGTAACACCACAGAAATGAACCTTTGACAAATTTAGACATTCATCTAAATCAAATTTTAATACTGCAACCAGAAAGTTCTAAATGTTTTATCATCAATATGCATGTGTGTGTTTATATATATATATATATATATATATATATATATAGAGAGAGAGAGAGAGAGAGAGAGATGAAGAGTTATTTAACCTTGTTAGTGGTCATACCTGGGACATATGGATGAGGGGAGACTCTCTTGGACAACAAATCTCACAAACCCAGGTATGAACCAGAACATATATATATATATATATATAGAGAGAGAGGTAAATTACATAATGACATTTGGAGTTGAAGGTTTCACAGATTCAACCCTAAGTCTACAGTATTGCAAATAACTGACTATATTAAAAAAATAAAAGCCTTGCTGTGTAAAAATGGGATGTTAAATATCCTCTGGTGATGGAAAATATTCTAGCATCAGTGACATGAAGGGTGTTTCAGTGCCATCTTTACATACAAGTCTCATGCGAGTGGTCAGGAATTTCAGCGACCTCTAATAGCAGAACCGACATCAGAAAAGAAAACACATTTCATATGCTTTCATGTACCACCTACCAGCTACTATCACGACAACAGATCATCGAACAAAACAATACCACCAAATGCATACTGATGTAACATACGTACACTGAACAAGCATGGCCTCTGCTATTTTACTGTGTTCTTTATTACTGCCAGTAATCTGCCTGTGAGCCCAAGAAAACAGGCTTGTCTGTAGTGAGCACAACAACTGTATGAGATGTGCTGCCTGTTCAGTCTCCTCCACCGTGTCCAGTACCTTACGGTATTCGGTGTAGGCAACCGAGATCAAAGTCTCCAAAACCTGCAATGCTGGAGCTTTGTTGAACTCCTGAAACATACCACATTTCAAGGTTGTTAGGAAACACATGAACCTGCTTTGAACGTTTATGATGGACTGTATTATTTTTAACACTCTGTAACAGTAACAGATATAAAAATAATGACACCTATTCTATGATATCTGCTGATATTTGAATCAGAACACAACAACATTTCAGGAGGACAGCAATAACAACAGTGCTATGAATTTGTCAAGATAATAATTTACTTGTTCACCAGTCATAGGTGAAAACCCCCATGTTTTTCAATAAACAAAACTAATAATGGAATGAAAGTTGTGAATATTATTTTATTCAATATTACAGTCTGATATATTAACATCATTGTGTAAACTACAATTGTGCAGGATACAAGGACTTCCATATAAACACAGCTATGTACAATTTATTGCACTCACCAGTTAATTTTCAAAACACCTGCTAACTATAAATTAACTTAAGTGTATTTGCCAAACTTTTCAGTCTTATACTTGCATATCAAGGATCAATAGGAAACAATATAATTAAGTGCATTCTGTTGCCACACCAGAAATCTTGGATGAGAAATTCTCAGAAATATGTTACCTCTGTTATAGTGTTCGGCAGGTCAAGAAGACCACTGGGATCAACACTGCTGAAGAACTGACATAAAGACTGGAAGGTCAATGTCACAGATGTTGCTTCCTGTAAAGTCTGTAAGGTATATAACAAGGGTATAACCAAATATATCAAGGAAAACAATCTGACAATAAATTGATGAAAAATAACAATATTATTAACTGGCTGCTTATTATGTAAGTGATGCAACAAACAACATCCTTACATTACAGTTTGTCATCATGCTAAATAACTGCTTCCTTCTGGCCTCCTTGTCAGGAAAGAATACTGCAGCACCTGTACACAATTATATAACATTTAACAAAAAATGGCAACACTGACACAATTTAAAACAAACATCTATTTACACTGACTGATTAATTATGCATGAAGTTTGTTAAAATGACCAATGAGTCTCCAAAGGTTATGAATGAAAGATGAATGAAAAAGGAAAGACGAAATGCTCATCAAACTTAAATGAGAGATAAAAATCCAGTCTAGATATCTGTGACCATACAACATACAACTTTGGCCACTGATATATCCTATAATCATAAGAGAATATTTTCACACAGAGATTACAGTACAGGGTCATCTATGACAGTCAACTTTATCTTAAAAATACACAAAAGATTAGTTACAAGACCCACACAGCTACCTATGAGGTATTTAAAACAAGAAAGAAAAATACTAAATAAGTCCTTAACTTCAAGCTTTAGAACATGCTTAAAACACCTGTAATATTTCACACATTCATTTTATGTATGATTAGAACACAATGAATCTCTCCAATTATTGTACCATCAATGATGACTTGTTTAGCTATTGTGTGTAACCTCATCTTAAGCTCTGTGTCTCCAGGCTGGCTATCTACAAGTGAGCAGAGATGCTGGAAGAATTCTTCAGAGTCATCCTATTAATAAAATATATCATTATGCACAAATTTGAGAATATATACAGAATGATATTCAGTGATCAGAAGGCAAACATCACATAATAATAGCTAACTAACAAATAAACTGAATTAGATTAAGAAATAAACGACAAACTAGACACCGGTAAAACTGAACTGAAACTACGAGCTACAAAACAACCTGATATTATGATATTATTACATACCCTGTTCTGTTCCTTGCTGTTAGCGAGAAAAGGGAATAAGCTGTGTAACAGCTCAAGTGAGAGGATGCTGCACAGACTGAAATGAACACAGAACGCATCCAGTAAACAAATTATTACAACATGGTGACACAAAAAAGAGTTCGGGTAAAATAAATCACCTGGTAAACAAACACAAATACCTACTCATCATTGAATGCATTATACAGTTTCCATAACAGACCGATGGAGAGATTGGTGACATCGACACTGTGTGGTCGTGAGCTAACAGATCTTTTATCGCCTGAATCCTACCCAAAAAATATATAATCAAAATGATTTATTCAACAAAAACGTGAATAACAAGTAGAAAACGGGATAGTTAAGAAACTGTGATCTAAATCAATATTGATGAAATAAATGACGAGGAAATTGATTTTTCTTCAATCAACAAACCTGATCTCGTGAGAGGAATGTCAGGAAAGACAACACTTTTGGCACAACTGTCCTCCAAGTTATCATATTATTCTCATCGTGGGGAACAAGTCTCTCCTGGAAATGGTTACACCATAATAATGTGGACACAGTACTACGTAAAACAACTGGACGACGAAGTAAAATTATCTACTTCTGGAATATACTTTACGTCATTTGAAAGGTTAGAGACTGCCAACAAGTCTAAAACTTAATACTCTGATTATAACTTCTGCTAGATTGAAGACTTGCCAACAGTTCTATTTCTTATGATAAAACGTTTATTTCATGTAAATCTCTCTTTTGTTTGGTGTGTTTCTATGTTGATAATGATGATTGGTGTTTTATGGCCACTTCTGTACACAAGGTAGGTTAAATGGGCCGAGTGTGTGTGTGTGTGCGCTCACACACACACACACCCAAAATGAAGATTGAACACAAAAGGAACTACTTACCACATCTTGGGGAGTTAGGAATATAGCTTTACGGTGAAAGCCATAAAACCTAACACCCATTATGCCAAGTCTCTCAGCAGTGGCTTGCCTTGGCTCCAGGAATTTGATCAGAACGTACTACGCACATGAAAAACGTAAATAATTCAATAACACAAGCGGTACATCATTAACTTAAGCTAATAAGCACACCATCCAAATAAATAAATTGTAATCTACCTCAAGATACCACATGTCTTCAATCACCACTGAACGTCTTACAGACTTCATTAAAACAAATAAAAATCATTCTCCAATTTTCCCATAGGCAGTAACAAAGAACCAAAGGTTGTGTCTTACAGGACCATCTACATTTATGGACTACCCACTGAAGTGGACTGTAGGATGGTGAACTTAGTCGCCTCACAGAGCATCAGTACATAATCAACTCTAAATGATACATCGACATAAGAAGGTCAATTAGTGCTGAACCGCTTTAGTCACTATCTATGAAGACCAGATAATTAGTCTCCTTTTTCCAGACATTTTATGTAATATTTAGGGAAGATTTCTGTGATCCAGTAAATTCTATTTAATAAAAAGTCAGTAAATTTAAGTGTTAAGTGCATGCATTAAAATATCTGAACTAAATGAAAGAACTGTTTAATAATAGTGTACCATTAAACTAATAAACCATTTAAATTACCTTTCCAACTTTACACGTGTCCAGGACCACCTCAACTTCCTCCCTGATAATGTAAGGAAACAATAATATATACCAAAAAATTAAATGAGACGATTAACACATTGTATGCATACTTACAGTGTGTGCATGTGTGTGTGTATGTGCATTAACACTGGTCCAGCGAATTAAAAAAATATCCAGTTACATCATCTCAATAAATCAACAGCACACCAAACCCACAATAACAATATTTCATATTAAGCCAGATTATGTCTTGTTGGTTAAAAATGATGAAGTAACATACTATTAGATATCACACATCACATGCATACATGTATACGTTAATCGAGTCAATATAAAGCAGCAAACCATACCAGTCATCCTCTATATTGAAGTACGCCACTGGAATCTCTTCTTTTTTTGTAATGCCAGCTGAACGGGCAGAATTACAGAAATTATACTGAAAACTTCTCCAGCCATCATATTCTGCAAATCGCTTTGTCCCTTTTTCCAAGTCAAACTTTTCACTGCAGAGAAAGTAATCATCACGTGTACCAAACCGAATCGCCTCAGTGGATAATTTGTATGTTAATCAATTATGTTAAAATTGATTCATGACGACATCAAGTTTTCACGACTACTTACTCATGGCTGTAAACAAACACTAGCCCACATTTTGGTCCTCCTGGTCCTTTGTTAACCTGTTTGATGAAATAATGGAAGATAACTTGTCGCTTTGAAGCAATGGGTAGCTGTATCTTCATCCAAGAATTGTATCTAATAGGCTAATATCAGTAATACCAAAGAAGCATCTAATATATTAGACTGAACTGAGAAATAAAGTCTTATATAAACTATTGCTCCATTATCATTGTAAAGGAGACAGCTTTGTTTCCACATCATCCACAACTCACCTTGATCCTGATTTTTGTAATCTGAACATGATCTGGACCTTGGAAAAACATGTTAACCTTCGTCTTACCATCAGCACTGAGGTATGCTGTAAAAACATGCATAGATTAACCTATATATATTGCTTACACCTTAAATAAGCTAGGTAAACAGACAGGATTAATAATAATAATAATAATAATTCATTTAACTGTCTTCTACTGCTCTATTGACAAAATAAACATAATACAAACAATAACCAAGAAACAACGATAAAACCTAATTGGCCAATTAAAAATACAGAAAAAATGTCTTAATGTGTCATTGTATCCATGCCATGAATATATTCATGAGTAACTATAAACACATTACTGTAGGGAATATTTTACAACTACAGCCTATTTAAATTAAAAACAAACTAGAGATGACACTGACAAGATAATGTAATGAGAGTTTTATCATGCTCTTCAAGTAACATATCAATATTGTATTTTTGTTTGTTAACATGTTACACCGTCACTTATCAGACTGAAAACAACAACCAGCTATAACAGTACGATGATGATAATGGTAATAATGATTCTGATGCTAGACCAAGTACTAACAACGACAAGAGCATTTAAATAGTATTACATACGTATTAAATATTATTTTACAAAAACGTCTGATGAAAAACTGGACACAATTTGGATGAAGTTTTCTTTAGATATCTCATTCCTGAAATCCTTTTATGTTTTGGCATTATTTATTGCTTTGGTGAACTGAACACCCATCAAGTGTTGGAATAAACTTCATCTGCTGGTCCTTTCTTGTATATATCACAAATCGTACTTCATACATTTATGTTAAATCTACAGCCTGAAATATAAACACCTATCATGTTAGAAAAGCTAACCTTGTGCCGAGCTCCAGCCTATAGCACCAACAATGTTATTAGGCCCACATGTGTCATCCTTCTGTCCTCCATCGCATCCAATCAGGTTTAGATGTAGCAGACCACCTTGAAAATAAATCACAACTACAACATTAAACACAAATAATGGAACCTCTCCTAATGTGCCAAAACCTAATCAGATTTTTAACCACTTTGAAAAATGTCTGTTTTTACTGTTAAGACTAGGAAATTCCTTCCAAAACGTTATAGCATATAATTTCTGCCAAATTTACTTATTCATAACATTTCTCACAGCACAGTATCATTGACGCTACAGCTAATTCATTTCTTGCCAGAACCAAACTTTGAAATTATTAAGTTCACTGCAATTCTCATTTCCATATCCAGTGAACATTGAACAGCTCACCTAATCTTTACTCCCAATTAGACATGTCAGTATGTTTGGCAGATCTTTGCTTTATAGATATTACAGCCTTTACTAAAGCTGCATGTAGCATTGGCATTTGATTGTTTACCTTGCTGCTACTATACTAGTCTTTGAAATAATGCCAATTGGTCCTAGAACGATGAGAGACTAGTCAATTTCAGATATTACTTTCGATGATCTTTTAACTAAGGTTGCTAAATAAGACCTATGTTCAACTAAAATGATTTACAACACATAACATCAGAATAATCAATAATTGTATTAAGGCAGGCTATTGGTTATTGTAAATTACAGTCAACTAATAATGCCACGAGAAACAAATTTTAGGAAATATTTCATGGTCATCTTTTGTGATCTAGTTAATACAAATTTCAAATTAACTGAGAGCTGGATGGTGAAAAGTTGACAATATTAATAGGGCCATTATTTTTTTAATACTTGTTTTATGGAAAATTTCCCTTCCAAAAATTAGGGTTGATCGGGACAACAAAAAATCAGTGAAAAGTTAAAACATAGGATCAGTCAAAATAAAAATTGACACAAAGTTCTAGTTTCTGAAAGATTTGCCAGATTCAGCACCCAACCATTTACAAATGTCCCATGACACATATTAGGGGCGCCTCCGTGGCCTAGCGGTAGCGTGCTGGACCACAGATCACGACCACCCGTGTTCGAATCCCGGCGTGGGCATATCTGAAGGTTGTTTCGTCTTTCACTTCGTCTCATTACCTTTGGAGGTCGCCTGGCCCATTTAGCCTACTTTGTGCACAAATCTCTCCAATAGTTTTTCCTCCATAAACTATTAGAGGCAGATGTAATTTTTGGAATGTATATAATTGGTCTATCTAGGACATGTCATTACTATTGAAATGTGTGAACGTTTGTAATTGAACGGAACAGTAAATGAGGTCATGCAAAGAATGACCATAGAAGCTACATCAAAGGCAAACAATGTGTTAATTACTTCCAAAGCTAGCACATGGGAACTACTAATAAACACTTCAAACAGCATTACGGAAAGGAACACACAGCAGCAGACGACCTGAAGTGGCCATCGTTATCTATCGTCACACAGTGGGTGAAAATGGCCTAAGATTAAATCGACCCTGGTATTATTACCAAATCGTTCAATAAGTGCTCTATCAGCAATTATTTAGATGGCACGGAAGATAATGTATTGTGTGCTGAACATTATGACAAATCTGACACCGACTCTGACGAAGAAGGCGAACAGATACAACAGATGTTCAGTGAAGAGAGTGATAATGATGAATATTTTTTGGTTTTGAATAAATACTGCTGATTTTAGTGCGTCCTTTATGCAGATTTGACTCCAGGGGGCGGTTACTGGTCCAAAAAGCGGGTGCGTCTTATACCAATTATTTTCTCGGCTATTATAAAATATTCAGCAAGTGAAGGAATACTGACCTTGTTTCTTCCAAAACGTTTCTCTAACTTTGCACATATCTGTACTTAGCTGCCCAGTGTCGATATCCATATCCATATTACCTACAGAGAATATCAATATTCAAATGATATCCTCAGTCTCATTACTTAGTACAAGCAAATGTTATGAAACTTGTGTGTGTGTGTGTGTGTGTTTGTTTGTGTGCGTGTGTTCACATACCTTGAATCCTGATCATGGTATCAATAGTACCAGCTATGTGACCTCTAGCCAAGTTAAATGCCAGCAAAACATCTAAACCATCGGGACAAGAATCTTCTGTACTCCTGTAAGTTGTTAGTAAACACAGCATGTGCGTGAGTGAATAGTTTGTTTAGCCTTGGCGCTGGTCACACCTGGGACATATTAGTGAAGGGAGACTCCCCAGAGAGAAAAGAAACACGCACACATGTACACAAACTTACCACACAACACTAGTGAGAAATTGGTCAATTTCCTTTAGTACATGTGTACTCATGAATGATGGTTTTTCAGTACTACTTGGAGCTAGTGACAATGGTGGCATGTATTTCAGTGCCTGTCTGGAAATTAAAAAAATAAATTCTTTAAATAACTATTTAACCCAGAATGGCACAACCAGGTCAAAAATGGACGCTTCCAAATAAACAACTGCAGGACATTGACTAATTACTGTACTTGTACGTGATTTGTATTATTTCTTTACATAATTTGGAATACCGAAAACAGATAGAACATTCAATAGAGAACCTCAGGCTGGATTTATGTTCATTGGATGGGTACAAGATTTTAGTTTTCTTCCCATCTGTATTTCGGATATACTTAAGTTTTGTACATCAGCTTTATTTATGATGAAATACATAAATGTTATAACATCATGGATTAGTGCTAAAACTAAATATTTGTCTCAGAGGCAGCAATATGAATGATGATAAACAAAATGACTAATCTCAATTAATAAGGTTCTCATTAATAGGTGAGTCAGTCTGTGATTTACGGATAATCAGTCTACGAGAGATGAATGTGGTATTTATTGGCCAATTTTGTGTACACAATTGACTAAATGGGCCTAAAACTGACCACCAAAAGTAAATAAGTGAGAAGTGAATGGTCAAACACCATTCATACATGACCATGCTGGAATTCGAACCCAGGTAGCTAGCCAATTTATCAGTACCACTCAAAACTCACGATCCATCCAGTTCGTTTTGGTTAAAATCAATTATTACGGAAATGAATGCTTCACCAATAAGATCAACTGCAGACTATGAATGAATGTCGTAAATGTTAGCTTTGATGAATTAATGAGCTTTCACTGTACAACATCAATGACAACAACAACAACAATAACAACAACAACACAGTAAACTATTAGCCATTAAAACATTTCCATTAATAATCAACTTAGATCTTAAGCATTGACTCATTGAGTCATTATATAAGTGTTTTTTATATAACATGTACTTACTTGGTTAGCTGTATTATACTAGCTTTCAAATGTGGAGCTACAGTCATTGTAGCTAGGGCTGTGCTAGCCAAGATCTGTAAATACCAGGCTGCTGAAGCATCTGTGACGCTTATACCAGCCTCCTTCACTATCCTGAAATAGGATACAATAATGTATGATGAAAGTGGTGAGTGAGTGAGTGAGTGAGTGAGTGGTTTGTTTAGCCAGAATGCTGGACAAACCTGGAACATGTGGCCAAGAGGCAACACACTATAGGGAAAGATCTCACAAACGTAGGTACCCCGAGTCAATTCAGACATCGCAGCATCCAATATACCATTTACCGATATTAGCCATAGGTGCATTATCCATACTGAGCCATTTCATTAAACTCAGTACACAGATCATTCGATTTGAGTCGCGCGCTAAAGATCACGACAGTATATTGATGAATTCAAACCTACTTTCTATGAGACCGTCTTTAACTGAACAACCACTGACCAAATGTGAAATGTTTACTACACAAATGTTTGTTTTATCAAAAGACAGAAGGCAACTAAATATGTAAGAGTGTATGTGATGGACTGATTGTGGAAGTAAGTTTCTGATTTATATCAATGTCTAAAGAATAAGGAAAATTAGTAAAAAAAAATTATATCCTCAGCCATGATTGATTGATTGATTTAGCCTCGGAGCTGTTTATAAATATGACAACTCCTTCTTGAAAAATCCCACAAACACAAGTATGAGCCAGATTTGAACCCACAAGATCTAATCTGCATATTATAATAATAATAATAATGGCCTAAATGGCAGTTACCTCAAATGAGGACGACGTATATGGTCTGTGACTTACTGCTTCACCACGGGGACTAATTCTAAATGAATTTATAATTTACAATAGATGGCATGTTCGGCGGAGAAGACTTTGCCAGTTGGCTGAAAAGCTCCTCCTACTATAGTGCCATGGCTGGGATTCGAACCTCCGACTTAGTCCCACGCTCTTATCCACTAGGCCATAGAGGCGTAATGTTAATCATATAGTTTACAGTAATCCACCTGTAACTTATAACAGTTACAGCCTTCCTATGTTAAACTAACATTCAATCGGTATGATGATGTATTACTCATACAGAGTTAGTGTTAGAGTATCACAGAGTTAGTGTTAGAGTATCACAAAGAAGATGGCGGTTGCTGATATCATCTTACTTGTATCCGAGAACTTTACAGTGATGTATCCTCGTATCGCATCCATCACTCTGACATCTCTTAATGTTGATCTGAATAACTAAAATAGGGAAACGAGAAATCTAGGCTTTATTTCTATACAATAATAATAAATTAAAGGAGAATTGAACAATTAACAGATGATCAGATAATTTATCAAACGTTGTTGCTAAGATGATTGGAGTCGCCTGACAACTTACTCGGATAATAGACCTTCAAATCTTCCACGAGAACAACATCGCCAGTCATGTGACTACATTGATCAAACAAAATTATTTCAGATTAAAATATTGTCCTTAATTGCAAAAAAAAAAAAAAATCAGATGCACAGGGCTTAATATATTACCAAACAGTAAGACATAAAGCACGGAAATTGTTTTCATTTAACTTTATCATCATCTTAGCAAAAGATTTAATATGGTGAAAATTCTCTTTTGCCTGAATTTCTCAGCATGTGAAATCGAATCATAATTACTTTTTAACAAAATATCCACTAGAAGCAATTTTAAAGGCCCAGAATTCACATTCACTTTGCGTTTCTAGTAATTCCAAATGAATGCCACCATATCAAATTTCTGCCTATATTTTGTTTTTAAAGTAGTCGTTGCAAAAAAAACCCATCAGACTCTTGAACAATGCCGGTAATAACTGTTCAGGTCTGGTGAATCTTACAGTTTTACAATTCTGGTGAATAATTCTCAGAAACTCTGAAATATGTCTTAAACATTGAGAGGCATTGCAAGTACAGTTGATACTTTTTAGGTCAATAAAGTAAAGTAATGCGTACACATGTCTGCATCCAAACTGTTAATGCAGTATATTAATATAAGACGATGTAACTGATAAATCACCCAGACAGATTTACCTTGAAATACGAACTTCAGCAATCTCTCGCAGATTAAAGGCACTTTTACCAACAGAGATACTGATAAGATTTGGCATATAGCTCTGGTCACTTGCTGCTACTCCAACAGATAATTGCTTCACCACAACATTATTCTTCATTCTCAGTCTTTTATCATGAAAGTACGAGGAAACATAAATGACGAAAGACATGTTTTCGTCGGAAAGGCAAAATATATCAACTCAATATCTACAATAGTATTTAACGGATAATAGATTAGGTTATATATCATTTTGAAAAACGTTTAATTTATTACAGCATCTATGGCAGTGAGCAACATGATACATTTATATTAGAATCTCCACACACACACACACCTTATCCAGTGTGACCTTGCTGATCCATCTGACTGCCAATATGATGCAAAATCTTTGCTAAACAACCTACAGTGATCAAACATAATGCCACAAAAGTTTAACAACAAAATTATGCTTTAAACACTGTAGTAAATGTTGTAAAGAAACTGCTGCTTTTCTGTATTACAAGTGAAACTTCAGATCTAACTTTTAGCAAACTGCTACTTAAACAATTCTACATTATAATTATGATAAATGGCATACAACTAAATCAGTAACCAGTAGATACGAACCTATAGGCATCTGCTTTATTCGTTGAAACATCAACCAAATTAAAACATTTGTCAACAGATCGGACCTCTTCACCATCATGTAGCATGGTTTCTTCATGCTTAGACACTGTATAATAATAATAATAATAATGGGTTGATAATTATACAGCAAATCTTCCATAATCAACAACATAGATGGACTCTACAAAAGAATTAACAGACCTGTCATCATTGACAAATGATTCTGGGTAAGAAGCTATTGCAGCTTAAGAGTGAATGGGGCTAATCTACTTAGAACTATCTTCTCATTTCAATAATTTACATATTTCTCATAATATATATATATATATATATATATATATATTGTTTATCAGAATGAGCAAAAGTGGCTAAAAAGCGCAGTTTTCCATACAATTTACTGTTTAAGCCGATGTTGTATTTTAGGCCTAAAATATCACGAATAAGCTAACCTAAAAATCTTAACTTTTCCCTGCAGTATTTTTAGATGATAGTAAATATTTTGAACACGTGAAATAGTAAAAAAAAACATCAAACATTCTGCTTGTGAACCAGATAGTAAACAATGGGAAGAGTAAAAAGTATTTAAAAGACAAGATAGGGCGAAACAATGATAAAATTACTGAAATATTTAAAAACATTTAAACTGGATATTTTGGTTTTCAATAAACCGATATATTATTACCAAAAACGATAAATAGGATAAACATGCTCTTCTACAAAAACAAGATGTACATCTATGCTGCCAAACAAATGAGATGATTGATGTCCATTTGCATATCGATCGAGTCTAGATGACTGCTAACACACTGAAATTTCTTCTCCTGATTACCAAATGTCTTGACATTGAAATAGCACTGGCCATTAAGCCGACCTCCAAAAATCAGGGTAATAATATTGACTCTAAGTATTGGCTTAATGACTGGGATAGACGGTATTCCTGGCAAATGGAAATAAGCAAACCATTCACAGGATTTACATTTAATATGTGAAAAAGGTTTTGTTTAGAGATTGCCTTTTTTGCACTAACATAAATATTCTGTGAGGAATATGCAGATCAGTAAGATGCCTTTTAATACAGCCAGCCAGTTTATTTAAATATGTAAATCACCAAATTCTGTCAAAAAGTAATTTGAGTTATAGCCCCTATACATATGTGAACAGCTGATGATTGATGTTTTACAGCCATTTTTGTGCACATGGTAGGCTAAATGAGCCGTATTTGAACAGAATATACACTGGTATTTTATGTTAAACATGGTTTTATGAGCAAAATTTTCAACACAGTTCCTCTTCCAAAGTAAAAATAAGGCTCCCTTTTTGCAGAAAGTAAAAATGTCTCACCAACTTATATTTCTGATTGAATGTTATCAAATGATAACTTGGTATACATACTTTTGCACATAATTATCATTGTAAATTACAAAAAAGGATAGTCTCTTCATTAATTAATATTGTCTAGTTACTTCTATCTGCACCTAAAATGTTTGGTTGCGACATTTTCCAACAATGGCTACCCTACCTGTCTCCTTCAACTTGTTGAAGTAGTTCTCCAAGATGGACAATCTCATCTGTACAGTGTTGTTAAAGCTGTTCAGGATCGGGAATGGCAGTGCAAACACGGGAGCTCTGTTTCTTAGTAAGAACTATAATGAGAATGCGACATTATACAGACAAAAAAAGAAATCACCAATCACGTGGAATGAAGTGAATAAATGGATGTACTAGAAGCGGAGGGGGTTCAGCTTACATTTAACAATCTTGTTCCATGCTGGCCAATGGTAGCTTTGTCTTCGTTATAAACATCTATAAAACCTGTAATGCGACAAGGAAACACCATTAAAAAGAAAATGATGCACACTGACCTCGCACCTATGATGATAATTGCACTGTTATCAGCATAAATGAAAGGTTCATGGTTTCTCCACTAAGACCATTTTTCTGTTGAGACCAAGATATTCCCCACAAGAAAGATGGTTTTAACAGAGCAATTCTACAGTATCCTGGCCTCTTATCTGACACACGGTATTTATCATCAAACATTTACTGCTAAGACAGTGTTAACGGTTATACCTTACCCGGTAACAGTGAGCAGGCCTGTAGAGTACGTACAACGTGGGTAATATCTTCCTGTATTTTACCAGTCGGTGATGGCTTCAGAGCTTCTAGCATATTAACTACATTGGCTGTGCCATCTCCTTCACTGTCAAACTGCTCAAATGCCTAAAAAAGATAGTAAATACAAGGCCTTTGTAACAAGTTTGACGTGTATCAGCCTTGGTTGGGACTAGTAATACAGAATTTTCAATTGTTTGTTGTTATATGAAATCAAGCACTTAAATATGAACATAATTCAGCAAATCAGAAACGTAACAGCACAGAAGATGGCATGATCATTTAATGCTAAAAACTACCATTATCATATTCATCTCAATCATCACACATTCAAACGTCTTTTATTCATGCTACAGAAATATTTTACATAAGTTATGATTTATTCAAGGACTGAAGTTGAATATTATAATACTTATGAGTCCCATATAGCTGAAATTTCCTATTTAAAATTTAAATGCGACAACTGCTAGACACAGTAAGAAAAGAGGAAGAGACAGATCTTTGTATCCTGCTTTGCGGTTAATACCTTTTCACTATAATTGTCTCTCCATACATTAGATCTACCACAAAACAAATTAA
>JAODUP010000034.1:327500-375000 GCA_025642065.1 Paralvinella palmiformis | reverse complement strand
AAGGCACACACATTCAAGCATTTAATCTTTTGAAGTTATATTTTGTATATTCTAAATATAAAATATTGCTATATGTAAATAATATATATATATATAGTTTGTGGTGCCATAAGTAGCGAAATACAATGCTTATATAGATTTATCTCCAAGTGACAGTAGGTGGAACAGCCAACTTGACTGTATGGACAGCTGCATAAGCAACCAGTGCCCCTACCTACAGATAGTACAGCAGTACAGTGCTAAATTTAAATGGGATATTAATGTTTTGAGGAAAATAAATGACTAGATGCTCTACAAAAATGCCAAACATCTCAACTCTCAGCTCCACCCAATTGTTGGTGCTTGTGTGCCGGATGCATGTGACATATGGCTAGGTCTCCTTGCCAATCCATTGCTTGAACCGCACATGACTGCTATACTCAAAGTACTAAGGAGTGAGCCTCACCACAGACCAGGAAGTTCCAGACTTCCTGCAAATGAATCATGTCACTTAATGGAAAGCTGTGCAAAAGTATGGCATAAATGCTGATTTTGTTGCCACTGCTTCAGCATCAATTGAACAGATTTGAACAGCATCTAAGCTTGTATTTTGTTACAGAATACTTAGAAGATTTATAATATTGGTGATGTCAAGAATTTTTTTTTTTTAATTATGCAAACATATAGTTCATATTAATCAAAATTAGTTCAAATTTAAATAGGTTTTTACCATAAAGCTGGAAGTAAGTTTCTGCCATAAACAGATAAATACCCTGAGACTATATTTGTTTATTTTTTATCAAATATATGAAAATAAATAAAGTTTATGTTTACTGCTTGTCTTATATTAATATTACTAAAGAAATGAAAGCATACAGAATACATATTACCACATTTCCCCCAAAGTACCATAATACATAGTTCCATTATTTGTTGTGAGCAACATACACATTGAAAACTTTGTTATGCCATCCATCTTCATGAAGAATTGCTCACATTTATAATTCAAAATATTATGAAATATCAAATCAAAATATAAAGGATCAGTCCAATTCTGCTAAAACAATGTAATACATTATCCATAAGTCATTTATGCTGGAATCATAGAATAAAATCTGCTAGTAACTGTGTATATTATATAATAATATCTGTACATTACTGTGTGAGAGCCTGGAGTTTATAATGTTAGTTATATATTTGTGTCACATGGATTACCGACTTACAAAATGCTGATCATGAAAAGGGTGTGTAGTTCTATAAAATATTTATCCTGGCCAGACAATTTAGGTTATGGTTAAATATCAAAAAGAAGACTTGTGATTGTTATATCCATGTTCCTTTAATGTTCTGCTTTTAACAAAGTGAGATGACTATGACAATTAATGTAGTCAACCACCCGGACAGATGTATGATCTAAGATTACTATCTGAATTGATTTGAAAGTTTTGAATCATAGCCTAGAATAAAACCTATGTTTATCAACTGATAACCTAACTAGCTTAGCTTAAATTTTGTATATTGATGCAATTCCTGATTTCAAGTTTATTATGCAGAATCACAATTATAATCAATCAATTAATGTTTTATCTATGAACAGTACAGCCATATTCATATTTTAAACTAGACTCCTAGCAATAAATATGTACACATCGAACAGACCACCAACCACTGCCAATGTTGATGCTGAACATCAACAGACACTGAATAGCCAGATTTATGGTTACTTGTTGTCATTTTTTAATGTACACTATTTTATTTCACATATAATAATTCAAGTGTTATATTGGTGCCATATGCATAATATCATACCTACGTACTGCAGCATTTTACAGAATTTACTTGAGATGGGAAATCCAAGATAGTGTTGTTATTAATTAAGGCAGTCATAACACCATCAAATGATCCATCAGTAGTATCAAGTATCATTTATCACTATGTGTCTGTATATGGCTAATAATAGTAATATATATACAGCATCAATATAACACAGAGACTGATAGATCTATAAGTCAAATAAGATACTATATATCTGCATACATAGATCTAAACTTAAAGAACAATAAAACCACCCATTCAGTTTCATTTGTAAGTATATAAAATAGTAAAATACATTATACGATTAAAATACCAGGTCCAGTATTATACTGAGCCTGGGCTGAGCCAGGCTGAGGATAGCACCAAACAGTGAAAACACTTATTTTCATTGTTGTGGTCCTGCAAAAACATAAAAGATATCCACACTTACCAAACAATTTTTAAATAGTTTTCTGTAATCAAACAGCAAATAGATATTTTACATTATACTGATACATATACTCATAATACTATCAAACCACTATCGAGCTGATTTTGCTGACTAACCTGGATTGTCTTTATTATAAAGTTTTCATATTATCGCCCAAAATAAACTGCGTACTGCAAACGAAATAAAGTTGTGCATTCATGTTTATCACGCCGACAAATCAGACATAATACTTAACTATTTAGCCATTGGTCAGAAGATTTCCAAAGAGAGTGATAAAAATAAATAAACACCTATTAAATGATAACAGACACCGAAGACCACAACACAGATCGCCTGTTGTCACTTGTTATTATGGGATTTTGGCTAGTGGCCAAAAACATGAATCATTACTTACCGACGGAGGGGGGAACTTTTGTGGTTACGAACAACACGTAATGCAAAAACTAATTTATACCCACACGTTTTAGAATTTATACACTGCCTTAATTATTTGTATATACTCTACAACACTAATTAACTGTCACTTGAAAAAAACACGAAACTCCATCTTTAAGCACAAATAAATATTCACACTTCAAATCAGATCTGGATTTAAACAGATGTAAATAACAGATGAATTAAAGGATAACTATAGGAAACTACACACACACACACACACACACACACTGGCATACATGGTAAAGCATTCAAATGAAACATAAGACTGGCGTCCCGATAGCGTTGGGGTTATGAATGATGATGATGATGATTGATGTTTTAGGGCCACTTTTGAGCACACGGTAGGCTAAATGGGCCTATGAACGGTAATGAACCGAAGTCAAAGATGAGACAACCTTCAGATATGCCTACGCCGTGATCTGTGGTCCAACGCGCTACCAACTAGACCACAGGGGTTATGGAGCACGACACAATAAACTGCCTCCGAGTTAGAGTTCCAATCGACTCATAGTAAAATGTTGCCCTCGACCACACACGTCCCAGCCAAGTGTAACAAGTGTCGAACGTAAACAAATCACTCAATCAATCAATTATTCACTATCACAGCATTCACTCATCATCCGCCCTATCCCCAATCAGACGGAACCACCGAAGGGCCAGCGGCAATCATCGTTCTACATAGCTACACGTGTCATGTACTGACATGAACAAACAGGAATACAATTGTCTCGAACAGACAACACCACCATAGGTAAAATAATAAGAAAAACATGTTTAAAGTCGATCTACAAATAGCATAAAACATTATTACGGGGAACTGTTAGCCGATAATGAAATTTAAACAGGCATAAAATGAATGTATATAAAAACGTAAGTGACAAATACAGACTTTATAATACTATCCTTATAGTTTGTTTTACTCGTGAACAAATGATAAATATCGATATTTTACACATATCACAATAAAGATTAAAAATTATTCAAGTCATATGCATCTTGAATTTCATTTGATAAAAAATCATTTCATAATTTATCGCCTTTATATTTTATTCGATTAAATTTGTATTCAGGAGTTTTAATATTTTGTTCACGGTTGTATATATATATATATATATATATATATATATATATATATATATATATATATATATCATAGGACTGCGTCTCATATTTACATGTGTCTTTATGATAACTGTGAGAAACGAAGCGACTCACACTCCGTGTATCGGCCCCTCGTTGATGAACTCACCAACGTACACCGTGTATAGTGTAGTATATCAGAGGAAGATCAAACCATTAATTATTTTTGACTAATTTACAGATATCTGTATTTAAATCTCAGTCTATTAACTATTCCAGTTACTGTTTTAACTTAACGTGAACAATTTTATTGGAGATATTGAAGATACAACCTTGAACATCTCCTGTGGTTTCTCTCAAGGATTCATCTGAGACTTCCCATATTTCTATCGTGGATCAGTGATACATACCAACAGCAGCAAATTCTAAGTTGTTTTTATCCACATAACTAAGCTCCAGTAACAATTTCAAATTCAAACAAGAGCCGTTTCAGACTTGTTTATCCCTCCTACTTTTTCACTGGATCCGATCATTTGTTGACGATGAGATTGCCTAACACCTGCGCCACTGAGGTCAATTATTTTCGGGGATAATGGCGCTATAGAAGTTTGTTATTATTATTATTATTATTATTATTTTATTATTATTATTATTATTATTATTATTACTTTTTACCTGTGGTCAAGTTTATAAGGTTATGAGATTGCCTGTAACTATGATCGGTTTTTAACAGAGTTATTAATTTAAGAAGAGTACAAATTAACAATGAATTAATGTTTTAAAGATGGCTAATTGACACAGACGCAACCAAAGTACGATAACTTTGAATGAACTTTTAATCTATATAACTGAGGCCGGATGTTGGAACTGGCATCGTGTGGGTGTGCTCTGATCCATTGTATCAAATGCCTTTTAAGTTAATAATAACCGTTACAATTGGTCAATTATGTCATGCGTGTTACGCCTACAACAAAACATATTTTTTCTTGTATCTAATGCATCAGTTGGTTCTGAAATCATCCATTCAACTGCTAGTCTTAGTTCATGAGAAAAAAACTATTTTTAACGGAATTTCAAAAGCCATCCCGGGAAAAGTAAATATTACTGAGAAAGCATTACCTGAAACAAGATGTTTTATGTAGGTATTGGATATATAATTCCAATATATTTATCTAATGTCTGAAGCTCACTTAGCTGTTTCTCTTGTTAGTGCCTACACAGAGGACATGTGAAGATGACCAGAAATACGTATGCACTCTAAGCCAGCAAATATCAGTTTAACTTGCAAAGCTGAACTAATTACCTTTAGTGTGTCTTCGACCCTGAACTTAGCTTTGGATGAACTACAACTTCAAATTCACCCTCAAGATAATTCGGTTGATGTGTTAACGCACGGTCCCGTCGGGCAGTTGCTCGGGGGCCGCACGAACACAGGGGCCCCGTGTTAATCTATGTATGTTGTGACTTGCAGTCAATAAATACATACTATATTTAACTATAAATATTTGTTATTGTGTTACAGGAGGAAATTGGCTTTCGCCTCTGATGTAGTATCACGGTCACCTCTGTAACCTCAGGTGCATGTCTGTGTATGGATCTCACGCGCTACATAACGTAAATCTGTAAAGGGTAACATGACCTCAACTCACTTGACAGTTAATAACAATGATATTAGTTATATTTATAGCGTGTTTTTTAATGTTTAAATACTGATTTTGTTTGAAGTACCAATACAATAAATATACGTTTAATTTTATCGACCATTTAAATTTTTATTCCCGTGAGTGGTTGTGTATGTAGGGGCCCCAGTGGATTGTTTTGCCCGGCGGTCTATAATGCTGTTAAGACGGCCCTGACTACTTTAAGTCTTATAAAAATCCGTCATACCATATACTACTGATTTCATGATTCGAGTACTACGAGATGTACTGATATTTGCCGATGACATTAAGGTTTTCAGGAGAATTTCAGGTGACGATGATGTAAACTCATAACATAGGGTCATTGACCGATATCCTATAGAGCTGATTTAGTATGTGATGACTGGGAACGTTACCGCGATAAAAATAACAATGCAATGACAGTAATCAAACAAAGAGGACACACGATGAAGAAAAGAGAAAGAGTGACCGATGTCTGAAAATGAGCTACGGATGAAAGGTGTAGTCAAGCTGAACATTATGGTGCACAGAAATAAGAAAACTAACAAAGTTAACCCGGACACCATATTATAATGATACACAGAGCTTTTCGTGTATGTATGTCTGTCTGTCTCTCTCTCTCTCTCTCTCTCTCTCTCTGTCTGTCTGTCTGTCTGTCTCTCTCTCTCTCTCTCTCTCTCTCTCTGTCTGTCTGTCTGTCTGTCTGTCTGTCTTTTCTGTCTGTCTGTCTGTCTGTCTGTCTTGATATTTCCGTCAAACATAAAAGTAGCCAAGGTTCCTTTATAATAGTAATTATTTATAGCCATCAAGTCAATCTCAAGTCCGTCTCTGTTGTTATCACGGAGATTATTTAGAACCAAAAAACGGGACGTCTCATTGACTACTCATATCATGTCATGGTTCAGTGAACTCGACCGAACAATCAATTCAGACTAACCTGGATTTCTTTTACATTCTTATGTATTAATAGATAATCAGGCACTACTTGTTTTAACATGAATAACTGATATTTGTTAAAAAATATATAATATAGTTGACAAGCAAGTTGAGACGAGTTAGATCGAATAGTCTCGATATAAACTATCATAATACTATTGATAATTTACAATAATAATAATAATAATAATAATAATAATAATAATAATGTAGATTTAATAAAGCTCTCATACTAGTACAGTGGTTAAGGGCTACATATAATAAGAATTGTGCAAAATTCATATAAGCCCGTCGCCATCACCATGGTAACTGACCGCAATCTTGAATTTCAAAATGGCCGCCCTCTAAATACGATATTCGTCATATCTCTCGGCTCCTAAGCAACGTAGAAACATGATGTTGATGTCTAACATAACATTTTCAGGGTCAAGAAATCCATTTATGCGATAATCAATATGCTCAGATTATTATTATATTGATATTCAAATGAATATTCCCAGCAAGTGCCTATAATTGCTGCTGATCAACCACTTTATGCTGTTGCAAAACAAGTCCAGTGGTTCTGGCCAGAAACCCATGACGAAGACAAATTTATTATAATGATGGGCGGCTTCCATATAGAGATGAACCTGCTGAAGTTGCTGGGGAGTGACTAGACCGCAGCTCTGGTGCAAGCAAACATTACCACATCGGGCCGCGTTGATTCAACGCTGGCTGGGTCACACGTCAGCCGCACAATTACGCACACCAAGTACCAGTAGCTGTTCTATACATACTACAGAATCGTGCATATCAGCAGTAAATGACACAGATGACTGATGGAGATAATGCCGTTTCGTTTTGATAATGGAGTGACATACAATACAGTGAGCAACCTCAATTCAGTTACTGGAAACTGACGTTGCACCTCTAACTTATGGTGCTACAATATGTGCGATCAATTCGAGAGAGGAAGTTCACACTGGATGTCCAATACTTGCTTCAAATTGTGCTTTGGCTCTTCGTACTTGATCACACGAATTATTGCCGATGGCTCCCGGTGCACATTATAGATATGGTCAACCTACGCAATAACCACACCTATTTAAGGTCGCTTTCACAGATATATAATTATTATCTTTTAAATAATTACAGGGCTTTTACAGACATTATTTGGGGTATTATTATATTACATATTATTTGTACAGCGCCTTTGAATGGCTCCTGCTAGCAAGGGCGCTTTATTAAATATACATTATTATTATTGTTAATTATTAATCATACAGAAATATATAGGCAGTTCAAGAAAGGTCATTTTGCTGTACAGAAAACGAAGAATGGTTTCTCTGTATTGGCCATCGATAAGTGCCATGAACAGGTAAATGAATTGATTAAAGGAGATAGTGGCGCAGTTGGGTTGGCTGAAAATCCACAGGCTTTGAAATATGGACCATTGCGGGGCCGGAGATGTCATGTACCGTACTTGAATTTGAAAAGATCTTTCAAGCAGCCAATGATAGAGATAAATCCTCCACACACCAAGAACAATACCCTCGTGTTCAAAATAAATCCGCCAAAGAAGTACGCGCTGTGGAGCCTGCTTTTGACGACCTGGAAAACCCATACATGGAAGATAGCGTTTTTTTTTTGTTTAGTCTCAATACCAAAATGGGCAAAGATATGATACACAAAGTGTACAATGTTGAGCAAATTGGGAAAGGACAACATCGTAGCTTTGTGGAAGAACGATTAAAGAGTCCAGCAAACAAGCACCTCTTTTACAAAGTGGTGTCTTTTACCCTAAACGTAAAATCGTCATGCGACTTGGGCCGAAACACAGCAACTCGGAGTAGTATTTGACTGGATGACCGGAGTTTTCGGGATGACTTTTTTATGGAGATTGGTTAACACACAGATATCCATGTGCAGTGTCACTGTCGTTAATAAAATGTTGATATAGATAATGCTGTCTCTCGGGGAGACAATATAATGTTTGAGGAATTAGTACGATATTAGATTATCAGATTTTCGCTACAACAATTTTGAATTCGGTGATGGAGAATGATGTTGATAGCCAGATGTGCCATTTTCATATAAATATATGGAACTGCCAAGAAGTGTACAAGGTGATGGTGACAACAAAGCTTGAGTACATCAACTCCGTCTAATTTCCACTTCGAAAGAATGATATGACAGTCCTAAAAATTGAACAAAAGGGTGTAACCAAAATGCTTCCATACATCATTGTATTAAGTTACCCATATAAACTGAGAACTAGTTTACCCACAACTCTTGTATATCGGAGATTTATAGGAGGATATATATACACTTTTCAAAACAATTAGGGGGGATATTAATTGTTTAAATTTTTCAGCCAATTTTCCATTTCTCAACTAGATATTACATTATTATAGATTTCATATGATTTCAGAATTATCTAAATCACAGTAGACAATATTCACAACTAGTGCGACATCTGGAGGCAGTCTGTAACACTACGACTGTGGGCTGCGATCTAAAGCCACTACTCTCTGCGCATGCGCTGTGAATATTGTCTATATTAGCGTAATTAGTTAACCATCAACAATCATAATGTTTGCTAAAAGAGGAAACCAAGCCTTTTTTTCTAAACTGATTTTGTTTTATTAAACCAGTAATAAATTAATACCAACCGTAAGCCAAACTTGCTACGCCCACACGGGCATTCACATATCCATCATAACGATTTGGCATATTTCTGGTCAGTCGATCTATATCAATTTAAGGAACGTTTACCTACTCCTTAATGAGGGCTACCATGAGACCACTAAATAACGTCGATGGCCTTGTCCTCTTCAAGAAGGTTCATAGAGACAGACATGAGCAGTTTGTTGCTTGCCATCCTCCATCGGCCATTGTAGGAGCGAATGGCTGTACGAAATATTTTAATAATGATCTCGATATTATATCTGGGCAGCTCGTACCACAGCAACGAATTGTTAATGGAGTCTAACGCCCGTGTGAAGTCAATATAACGCGCGCGCGCACACACACACACACACACACACACACACTCATACACACATGTTGAATAAAAAATATATAATATGGTACTAATTACACATCAAAGTATCTCTAATTGGCTTAGACAATTAAAGTGTCATCAAGCGGACATAAAACAGTTGACATTAACTGTTCTAATTAGGATATACAATACAAGAGCTCCACGATGAGTTATAGTCTAGCGACTAACCCTCGTCGAGTGTGAGAGAGAATGATCTCTTGACTTATAAATGCTTTTCTGATGTTATTGTTATATAATACTTCATATTCTGGGCTGTATTGCATGCTGCTTCACTGTGAAGAAAGGTTATCAGCTACAAAAATAGGCAGATTGTGTCTGTGTATTTAAAAAAAATTACCCTTCCGTGTCAACCTTCAAAATCAGTATTTGTTAGGATGCTTCTCTGGAACTGGATCTCGGATTCTGGGGGCCACACACTGCTGTAAACTCATGTTCTTTGGATGTAATCCAATCGTAGGCGCAACGTGGGAGACATGGGAATGCAAGGAGCGTCTAGCGAAATGATAAACAAACATGGGTACAGAATGAGCATATGGCAGGAATGGCAGACACATTAGGCAGATGATAAACTTATGGACTTGTGTTTTCACCCCAATAGCTTGTGTCTAATGAAAGTGGCAGCCCTTACACGAGACCCGTAGTAGAACAGCTCCAAACAGTACAGTACGTTCAAAGTCCACGATGACATTGGATGGGTGCGGCACGGGAATGTTGCTGATATTGTCCCCCAGAAGCACTTCGTAGTCATCAGTAGATGCACCGGACATCAAGGCAAGGCAACCAACACTTGTTTTACAGATTCTCCGTGCTGTAGAAATACACGAAGTGTCCACAGTCGAGAGAAGCGGGCTCCAACAGATTTGAATGTACGATCAATGTACCACTCTTTAGCAGCAGCCATGTAAGCCTTGGTGTTGTCCTTGTAGAACAGGAAATGCCGCTTCCGAGCTACTTTGATATCAGTACCGAATAATGAGGCCACAGTATATGCAATATGGACTAAAGTTTGCTACTAGGGTACGTTAAGTATCCGTACTTCAACACAGGAACATTGATACGTTTAAGAATTACGTGACACGGATGTAACAGTAAAATACAATACGTTTCTGATTATGATTTACAACATGATCGCATCAGTAGGAAGTTATAACATACAGCTGACACAATCCCCAAAATAATGAAGTTTCCCCCAATTTAACATCGTTGTATACACAAAGAACTGCACTGATCTAATAGGTGAAACCACATTAAAAGTGGCCTGGCCTAGAAGTCCACTGGCTCGATGTGCCGATATTTATGTATACATGTATATAAAATACATTATATATATATATATATATATATATATATATATCAAACGTGTGAATACTTAAATATGACCTATTACAAAACTAATTACATTGGTAAATAGGTTACTAATACTATCACTATACACACTCTGCCTAATGTATGTCTCTGGGTGTTGTCTAATCACATGGGGCCGATATGGGTCTGTGGATCAAAGTCACGGCGCATCCGAAAAGATCGAACTGAAATAATGATCGACCACCATCTCATGCTGTGAGCCGATAAATTAATCCCTAGAATTTGTTAGAAATTATCAATTCGGTATGATTTAAAATGATCCAATAAACGATTAATCCTCGATATGACATATGTGTAGCACAAAATGTCCAGATAATCTTTCAAACGTGTTAACGGCCGTCAGTACCTCGTTAGCGGTCACATTCCACGGTCGCGGATATCTTCCTACATAAAGCAATGCTAAAGACAGTGCGTAATGCGGCCATGCTTTCAAATCATGCGACGATCAGTAATAGAGTTTCAAATGGCATAACGAGGTTTCGGTCGTGATTTGTTTTCCTTGATTGATTTCTAAGCAAATGTTCACAGGTCAGAAGTAGGTTTATGATTCTGGGTGTAATTTGTAATCAAAATAGATATACGGTTTGATCATATAAACTGTCTCCGATTGATCTACTTGAGAGTTTAAATGAATACACCATCTCTGGTTGATCTACTTGAGAGTTTAAATGAATACTGTTTGTGCTACCGTTTGATAATATATATATATATTTCATCTGTGTTTTCCATGTATATACAAAAAGCTTGAGAAACCAAAGAATTTTCAACAATTGTAAAATATTTAAAATAGCAACATAAATTAAATGTATTTTTATTCATGAAAGACGACTGAATTTACAGAGATGGGAAAAGAAGTCGGAAGACACAATGGTTGCTAAATCCATTTAAGTCTAAAGATCAGTTTCCGTCCAGGACACAGGGGAAGCCAAGCATGTCGAGCATGGACTACATTGAAATCCATCTTGGAGGGGGTGGTGTGACCATTATTAGTGTTAACGATCAATCACAAATAAAACTAAATATATGATTTTAACGTCTATTTCGTAGAATAATATTTGGTCACAGATTTCAACATTTAAATATGAACTGTAGATGTGTTTTTCTTGTGTTTGGGCCACACCCCAATTACGGTTACTAACTAGAGAAGTGAACTTTGACCCTAATAAAGGTGTCTTTTAATTAAAAAAACAATTATGGGACGTTTAATTTGGTTGCCATTGTCAGTACAGTAACACGAGATGGACGAACTTTGCATCACAGTACTTAGCCTGAGCATAAGTACTTTAAAGGATGAAAGAACTTGAGTACTGACAAATTGATGAAACGGTTGATCTTTGATATGGCCCATTTAACATATTTGACCCGATTTCAATCCTACGTTTACCGATTAACTATCGTCTTTCATTTCAATGAGCATTTCGCTTGTCCCTTTTTCTTTTTGACTGTCTGCTAAACCTGGAACGAATGTCTTCTCAACAGACGGCGTCAAGTGTTCAGATTGCAATCGATGGATCGTGAATAAAATAGATCTATACCGTAGTTCATTGAAACGCCCTTTGTCCCGTGACGTAGTTTAAAGCTGGCGAACAATGATACTCCAAAGTACGAAATTTATGGTATATTATCCGACTCGTTCCTATTGCCAATAATTATTACTGGCCTGTATGAATGTGTCATTGAAGAAAGCACGACGCCGTACACACGTTTTAAAGGGAAGTCTTGAGTTGCCATGACAACACGGTCAACGGCGAATGCCCGTATACTAAGAAGTGAAGCATTGCGTTCGCTTTTTGTTCGTCCGGACCGCCAACAATCCGGCTAATTCCGAAATGAAACGTTTCCGAGAAAACACTTCATCAATGATGGAAGTATCTAACACGGCCCACATTCTCGATTGGATAGCGACAAAGGTTTCATACACCATTTAGAGATATCGTGTACGAAGCCTTTCTCTAATTTAATACAATCGGAAATTGGTTTGTATGTTTGTGTACAAGTACATGCCGTTTGATATTCAACACGCACGAAAAGTTGAAATCAAAATTAGAAGACTGTAATATGCTTAGTTAGCTAGCTAGATATATATATATAGATACATATATAAAATAATAGAGACATATCGATAGATGATTATATATATATATATATATATATATATACACGCATACAAAGATGGACTAATGAAGAAACTGAGAGAACGACTATATGTGTGTGCGCGCGCGTGTGCGTATGTGTGTGTGTGCGTGCGTGTACAGACAGACAGATAGATAGATAGACAGATATTCTGTATGAATGTAGACAGACAGACAGACAACGCCAAACACGCAGGTCTTAGGACAACAACTGTTTACATGTATCAGATAAGAGTTAAAGTCATTAGATTTTTTAGCGAAGGCGTCACAAAATAAATAGATCAACACATACACCAATACAACAGACGGAACACCGACACTGACATAGTATCAACGTCCCACTAACGTCATTGGTCCGATTGGTGTTATACGTGGGGGCCGTTTACGAAATGTGCTCAAAACTGACCAACCCGATGGCAACTCTTAGTGGAGAGACGATTTTTTTACACCCCGTAGGCCCTGTATTATTATAGTACACCGATGATCGGAGCAACTCATCAGCGGCGTTACATTCGAACTCGGACACGTAGACCCTACCCACCGCATCATTTACCATGGAGCTCCCGTCGTTGTGGTTTGTTTGTCTATTGGTGTTGTGCGATCGGGGAAATGGCAGACGTAAGTCAGAATAATAGCAGATTTTAATCACAGGTCTGGTTTCTATCGCTGTCAAAAGCTCGCAGAGCTTCCTCAGCGATCTCGTTTCGTGCATTTCATTTTCGAGCCAAACTTAAAATGCAGATTTGACGGATGACGCGGACGAGGAGAGGCCCTACCACCATCCACGGATCACCATAGATAGGACCCGAGAGGACGATGTCATAAATGGCGTTAACTGGACGCAGCGCGCCCAGGATGAGCTGTACGAGACGCTGAACGTCCGCCAGTTGGTCCATCCGGCCAAGAACGTGATCCTGTTTATTGGCGACGGGATGGGAATCTCGACGCAAACCCCGACCCGGTTCCTGAAGGCACAACTGGCTGGGAAACTAATAACGGATACCAGTCTGAGTTGGGAAAGGTTCGACGCGTCTGGTCTGATTAAGGTAAATGAAACGAAGATCATATAGATATCACGTTCTGGTAGGAAATATGATTAATAAGCCGTTGTTTACTTAACGAGCAGAACGTGACTGTTCATCTTGTGTACTTTGTCTTCCTAAGAACTATAGCTTAACCTTGAATTATATTGTGCGTGCCCTTTACTTTGGGTTGATCTTGTAAGTTCACCTTTGTTTAGAAACTTATTTATTTGTTTATTTATTATCACCATCATCATCATTATCATTATCATCGTCATTATAGAAAGGTGTTTAGAACTATTTAATCAATAAACACATCACGTTATAAGTCCCCTGATACACATAATGTTTATATTGTTCATGACCTTTACTTTGGGGGTTCACCTTGTAAGTTCACCTTAATTTAGGAACTTATTTATTTATTTATAATAATAATAATAATAATAATAATAATAATTATTATTATTATCATCATCATCGTCATCACCATCATCATTATAGAAAAGTGTTTAGAACTATTTCATCAATAAACACGTGACGTTATAAGTGACTTGATACACATAATATGTTTGTATTCTACAACTGGGCCATTATAATATAATATAACTGACACATCACAACAAAGAACACCGTTATCATGCCATCAGTAATTGACGTGTGTTGATCATGATGATGATGATGCCCGATGATCAATGACAACCCGTTCACTGTCGATCAGTGTGATTCCTCTTATCTCTGATATAATACTTAATTAGCTCCTGTCATCTGTGGGACGGTTGGTTTTGAATTCATTTTTTGCTTGTCATTGAGAAGGATTAACTGGTGAAAGGTTGGACACAAGCGTATTATTTATTGTCAATAGAAACACTGATATAATACCAACTAAATAAAAGTACACAGATATATTATGGAAGCTTCAGCATACACACAAGTCGGGTTTTGTTCATATTCACACATTGAGAAGTAATAATTTGTTGCCAAATTAGTTATCGTAATTGCATTCTTCTCGTGTGAACTGGCATTTCTTGTTTATTTGTGCGTGTGTGTGTGCGCGCGCGCGTCAGCGTGCACACGAGTGCTATCAGCTAACTATTAAAACTAACGACAAAGGGCAAAGGGCACTTTGTGTCAATCATGTCCATTGAACTATAGGTAGGGTCAACGCTTAAAACAATAATAGTTGAAGTCTGTTTATTCAATCTCAAGTTTTTTGGCCCTGTAATCTTGCGATTAGCGCGTCCCCGAGTAGCTACTATAACAAACAAACAAACAAACAAACATCGTGTGAAGATTTTTTCTTTGGTCTTTTCTGTATGTAGTAGTAGTAGGTGTGTGTGTGTGTGTGTGTGAAATCATGGACAATCACTACTGGATAAAAGTATGTATATATATATATATATATATATATGTGTGTGTGTATGTGTGCGTGTGTGTATGTGTGCGAGCATGCATGTGTGCTTATGACTGAGACGGATTAACTGATGAAAGTCCATTATTGTCAACACATAAATATAATACCATCTAAATATAACTTTTTGATAACAAGTCAAATATGATATAAGCTGATAAGCACATTATTATTATTATTATACTAAATAATGGATAATATAATGTTGCTCTATGCCATTTTCAAACTTTACTGAAGTAACTGGTCATTGTTGTAAACACTTATTGATGCTCCCTGGTAAATGGATTTAAAAAAATTAATATTTGATTACGTAATAAAGGAATAAGACACAAACAGACTTCTGGAATTTTCGGTTCTCATTGGCCGTAAGTGTTATGTGCTGTACAAATAGTTGCAAGAATCAGTGAGTGATGAAACGTAGACTTTTTCTCATATTTCTCTCTCGTCAAGTGTAATTTCCATATAAATATAAGGAATATGCCTCAAAGTTGAAAAAGTTACAGACTGTCCTTGTAAAGAAACTTTAGTTAATAAGAAGACAATAATATAATCACTTATGATCATCATCGTGATCAATTTGTGATTATTAACCTCCACGAGTAAGAAATAATTGTAATTTTTATGAACGAACACACGCACACACACTTGTCAATTTTGTCACAACAGCGAATTGTACGTTTCGGAAATGAGTAACGAGATCAATATTTTGGACGAGAAAGAAAGCCACACACTACGACATACTACGACATATTACCACATACTACTACATACTACCACATACTACCACATACTACAACATACTACCACACACTACCACATACTACGACATATTACCACATACTACTACATACTACCACATACTACCACATACTACTACATACTACCACATACTACCCCATACTACTACATACTACCACATACTACTAGATACTACCACATACTACCACATATTACCACATACTACCACATACTACCACATACTACCCCATACTACTATATACTACCACATACTACCACATACTACTAGATACTACCACATACTACCACATACTATCACAGACTACTACATACTACCACATACTGCCACATACTACTAGATACTACCACATACTACCACATACTACCACATACTATCACATACTACCACATACTACCACATATTACCACATACTACCACATACTACCACATACTACCCCATACAACTAGATACTACCACATACTACCACATACTACTAGATACTACCACATACTACCACATACTATCACAGACTACTACATACTACCACATACTGTCACATACTACTAGATACTACCACATACTACCACATACTACCACATACTATCACATACTACCACATACTACCACATATTACCTCATACTACCACATACTACTACATACTACCACATACTACCATATACTACTACATACTACCACATACTACCCCATACTACTACATACTACCACATACTACTAGATACTACCACATACTACCACATATTACCACATACTACCACATACTACCACATACTACCACATACTACCCCATACTACTAGATACTACCACATACTACCACATACTACTAGATACTACCACATACTACCACATACTATCACAGACTACTACATACTACCACATACTGCCACATACTACTAGATACTACCACATACTACCACATACTACCACATACTACCACATACTACCACATACTACCACATACTACCACATACTGCCACCAGAACATTAACAAATTATGTTACCGGTTTTTTTTCCATTCTTATCACAAAATCCTTCCCATCCAAGTCATCACACTGTCAGTTCCACTCTAGAACTTGACAAAAACCTTTATACTGAGGAACTGATTTATATTTTAAAGAGTACTCTAACTATTGTTACAGTTTGTACTGGATATAAGAGTACTCTAACTATTGTTACAGTTTGTACTGGATATAAGAGTACTCTAACTATTGTTACAGTTTGTACTGGATATAAGAGTACTCTAACTATTGTTACAGTTTGTACTGGATATAAGAGTACTCTAACTATTGTTACAGTTTGTACTGGATATAATCCTGAATGAGACAACACTTAATAAAGTCATCGGTCTCCTTATTAGTCATTGATAGTTCTGTTGTGTGTGTGTGTGTTCTGTCAGTGTGTGTGTCTGTATGTGTTCTGTCAGTGTGTGTGTGTGTGTATGTGTTCTGTCAGTGTGTGTGTGTTCTGTCAGTGTGTGTGTGTGTTCTGCCAGTGTGTGTTCTGTCAGTGTGTGTGTGTGTGTGTGATGTATGTGTTCTGTCAGTGTGTATGTGTTCTGTCAGTGTGTGTGTGTGTGTGTGTGTGTGTGTGTGTGTGTGTGTGTGTGTGTGTGTGTCAGTGTGTGTGTGTGTGTGTGTGTGTGTGTATGTGTTCTCTCAGTGTGTGTTCTGTCAGTGTGTGTGTGTGTGTGTGTGTATGTGTTCTCTCAGTGTGTGTTCTGTCAGTTGTGTGTGTGTGTGTCTTCATGTGTGTGTGTGTGTGTGAGTGTATGTGTTCTCTCAGTGTGTGTTCTGTCAGTGTGTGTGTGTGTGTGTGTACGTGTGTGTGTGTTTTGTCAGTGTATGTTCTGTCAGTGTGTGTGTGTGTGTGTGTGTGTTATGTTTTGTCTTTGTGTGTGTAAATTAACAATGAATTATTTTTTTAAGATGGCTAATTCACACCGACACAACCAAAGTACGATGTGTGTGTGTGTGTCTACGTTTGTGTGTGTATGTGTGAGTGTGCATGCGTCCGTACATGCGTGCTTGTGTTTGTGGAGATGTGCGTGCGTATGCGTTTAATATTCGTAGCCTTTTTACTAATATCTTGAAGGAGGAAGTTCTAGCAAAATGTTTACACATAAATTAAAACTATTGTAACAACGATGTTTGACAGATTTAATGACCTCACCTAATACAGGACGTTTATGTGAAGTTAATATCACAGTAATGTCACAGTAATGTCACGCAAATCTTAAGTTTTAAAGTCACAATCTGATGCCGTTGCTATATTTGTTGATCTGATAGTTTCTTGTTCGTTATATTTTAATGTTTCCCGAGTTGATTTTTGGTAGAAATCGTGATGGTGAAAGGTCAACAAATGATTCATCAATAAACTATTTCAATTGCAGTATAATCGACGGAATTAGTTTAAAGGATTTCACTGATTATGTGAAAGGCCATTAAAAGTTTAAGTACAGACTCTCCACAACTGGCTTTAAATATTTGTGATAATTGTCTTTTTATGTTTTTTTATTTAATAAAATACATAATATCATTGGATACATTTAAAAAAGACCCCCCCCCCATCTCAACAAAAATAGAAGCAATATTTTCTAGTCTACACCAATCAAAATAAACTGACAATAAACACGATTAAACAAATGGAATCTTACCAATACGAATAAACCTATACCTTCATTATGGTGTCTTTATTTTAAGTTAATATACAGTTAATATACTGAATAATTTGCATTTACGAACAAGAAAGTGGCTGTTTTTATTATAAATTTGTAATAATAATAATAATAATAATAATAATAATAATAACAACAATTATAATCATTTATTTAAGGTCCCAACAACAGAAGTCCTTCAAGGGTGATATAGAGTGAAATTACATAATAATATTTACATCTAGATGTTTAGATAAATCAAAACTCAACCAAGTATACAATTTTTATACATTCAATTTATCAGTTAAGGGCGCTCCAATAGCGCAGTGGGAAGAACACTGAGCTACAAACCTTCAGGTGCTGGGTTCTAATCCAACTCATAGCTGTATATTCTGGGATATATCTATAGGCAGTCGCCTCTCGGCCACATGGGACTGATGTGATCAGTGCTTAGGCTAATTAAATAATTTACTCACTCACTCACTCACTCACTCACTCACTCATTCGTCCACTGAAGTTATCATCTAAACTAAATTAGAAAAAGACAATCGATAGCATCATCATTATTGTTCTCATCATCATCATCATCATCATTATTCATCATCACGACCTTTATCATCATTACTAATGTTGTTAATATTATTGTTGTCGCTGCTGCTGTTGTTGTTATTATAAGCCTGTGGTCCTCATCTCTCCTCATCCCCTCCACATCTAGACCTATAACGTAGATCAACAGACACCTGACTCAGCGGGAACGGCCTCAGCCTTTATGACAGGAGAGAAGACACGAGCTGGAGTGATATCTGTCAATCAGAATGTACGTAGAGGTGACTGCCTCAATAGTAAAGGTAATGAGGCCAAGTCACTGCTACAATATAGTATGGAGAGAGGTAAGTGTTATTTGTGTTGCGGGAGTGTCTGGTTTTGGGAGAAATGTTTGTATGTGTGTGGAGTGGGGGGGGGGGGGTCACCCTCCATCTGTCAGTATGTGTGCCTGTAAATCTCTCCCTGTCTGTTTCTCTATCTTGTCCTGATTTACGGTTTTTACATTGCCATCTCCTATATAGCAACGCACGCACGACCGCACTCCCTCGCTCGCTCGCTAGCACGTACTGGAACCGGTACGACGGGGGACTGAGTTATGATTTATCACTGCAGGTAAATTGACAGGCGTTATTACGACAGCGCGCATAACACACGCCACGCCATCGTGTGCGTATGCCCACTCCGCCGACAGAGATTGGGAAAATGATGCCGAACTGTTAGAGGTCGAAAACGGAGATCTTTGTCACGACATTGGCTGGCAACTGGTACACGGAGCGGGCAATGACCAAATCAGGGTAACTTCTATAATAGGTTTTGTTGCGTCTATAAACGCCAAATGATATTTCTTCGCTTGTGGACGTAATGAGACATTATGTCCACAAGTGTAGAAATCTCGTTATGTCCACAGACCGCGATATCCCAATATGTCCACAAACGGGGGAAATTTCATTATATCCACAAACAACAGAATCTCATCATTGTGTCGACAAAATATCGTTATGTCCGCAAATAGTACAAGACACGCCATTATGTTGATAAACAATAAGTGACATCTTTAGTAGAAATACTATAGACAACTGGGGCTGAGTGCATAGAGTGGCCGATTGAAGAGAGCGGGTTTCTCGGTTCGGATTTAGCCAACTTTGATTGATAATTTTAAATTAAGTGGTGCATAATAACAATAATAATAACAACAAACTTCTTTAGTGCCAATATCCTCGAAAAGAATCGAGCTCAGTGGCGCACCTAGTACAGGTGTTGGGCAAATTCATAGTTCAGGTACAATGCAAAATTCATCAACAAATGATCGGATGCAGTCGAAACTTGGGAGGGATAAGCGAGACTGAAAAGATGAATTTTCAAATGGTGATGGAAAGAAATTATGCTGGTTGATGACTTAACATGTTCAGGGAGTAAATTCCAAAGACTAGAGAAAACAGCTGAAAAATCACGAGTGCCAGCATGAGTTTTAACCCTGAGAATAGATAACGAGTGAAATCCAGATGAAATGATGTACGACACACCGGAGAACCCCCCCCCTCCCCCGACAAATTACCCCTAGAACATCAATATTATTGTCTATTTATCCTCATAACATGGCGAGCTACGTGCGTATAAACTACCACTAATACGATCTTTAAAGGGGTCGTATACAAAATGTTGTCACTAACCACCTATATGTCGTAATTATTGTTGTTTATATGTAATAGATAGATAGACCTGCTTTAATAATACAAAATTATTCGTCATCGACCTATAAATATAAATGGAAGTAATTAGGTCAGTCAGTGTTTATGTTTCGATAGATCCGTAAACGTCATACCGACTTAAATAATCATAAATATGGACGATCTTAGACGGAAGTGACGTCACTTAAAGGAAACCCTTGTATATCCTTCTTTTCTCTAACGCTTTATTGTAAAATATCTTAGTTCCTTTCCGTAATATCAGTGAATATATATATATATAATTATATATATATATATATATATATATATATATATATATATATATATATATATATATATATATATATATATAATTTTTGTTGTCCATTATGAAATGTTGTGCACTTTACGATAATGTTTTTCACTAGCTCGATATTCGAAGACGATGTCAAATTGACATTGAATGGGTTTTAATTTAAACTTTGTTGATTCCACAGACCGCCTTCTTTCATATTATACTTTTGACAGTCGGTCACACTAACAATAACACTAGAATGGATTCATACGAACTTGCTGTCAAACTGAATTCTTTTTTTTACACATGCCATTTCGCTACAGATTATTATCATTCACATAAACTGAACAACTAGGATTCTAATACACATGATTAATATAAGAATATTATAACTCATCACCCGGTATATAAACAACGGTTATAGTTAGTTGATGATGATGATAATGATGATGGTATGATTAATGTTATATTAATTGATTACAAAAGGTAATACTTGGAGGTGGCCGACGTAACATGATGCCTAATGACACCGCGGATCCCGAATATCCACTGAAATACGGCGAAAGACTTGATGGACATGATCTTAGAGAGGTAATATCGCACTTTTCGGAGCTGTAATCTGGCATATTGCTTAGATTACAAACTTTGACAACTCTTATTGTGTATATATAAACCACCTTACTGTCTATATATATCTATCAATATATCTATCAACCTATGTACCTATCTCGAAATAAATAAAACAATATTAGATTTCCATGTAAATCTTTAACAGGATTGGGTGGAAATCCAGAAGAGCAAAGGCTTAACAGATAATCAATATAAATATGTAGAAAATCTGACCGCCTTCAACGCGGTGAATCCGACGGAAGTGGAATATCTCATGGGTAAGAAGATTGATTATTAAAAAAAGTCTTTATGACGCCATGAACTAAAGACTAACTTGTGGAACGATTAATTCAATTATTCCAGGACTCTTTGAACACGATCATATGAAATACGAAATGATGAGAGCAGACGATCCATGGGGAGAGCCATCACTGGCTGATATGGTCAGAAAGTCGATTGATATCCTGAAGAAGGGAATGGATGGTTTCTTCCTATATGTTGAGGGTACGTTATGTCGTAAAAACGGTGTTCCCGGTCGACCGAAACACACACATATGCACACACGCACACACCCATGCTCACACACACACACACACACACACACACACACACGCACCACCCATCCGTGATAATCCCGCTATTTTAACCTTAAACGTCAATGTTTCGGATCTGTTATAGTCATGCCAAAAACTAACATCCAAAAGTAAATTACGGAATCAAATAATGGTCACGAAATATAATTCTCTGTATTCTAACGTCAATATCCTTAATATAAACATGGCTGATTTTGACCCCTGAAATTGCAGGTTCGTTTATACTTTGTAGTGGTTATGTGCTGCACACCGAATATTTCATTATAACTGTATAACATTATAATTAAGATAGGCCTGATGGCTTAGTTATGTTAGTGCACACATATCACTTACTAGCGCCACATATAATCAATAAGCATCAAAGTATTAACAAAAACATTATTTATGAAGGCATTTCATAAAAAATTTGAAACACTATAAAATGTTAATTATTTTGGTATATTATCTCTGCTTCGAAATGATATTTCTTGAATTGTGATTTCGCATTTTAGTTTCTACATGTGAGACAGCCAATTTGGTGTCGTGAAAAGTTGAACGTTTTGGCTTCATATAATTTTGTTTCTGCATTCTCCACTGAAAAGAAATATATATGTATATATATATATATATATATATATATATTACGGATACGAAAGTCTTAAAACAACGGATCAATTTGTTATTTATCAATCAGCCAATTATAATGAATTGAATAACCTAGAAAGTAACTGATGAAACATCCAGACCGTTGCTCTATCAGTGTTATTGTTTAAGTAGACACAACTAGAGACCATAAAGGTCAACTGGAGTGGGTACTTTCTGTGACGTTACCTACAACCGCACCCCCCCCCCCAACATACCCCAGATGCCAGATGATCAGTACAGTTTAAAAAATATACATATCTCTCGGTGGTTGTCCCTGTTTCTAGCTAAAAGATGCTAATTAATAATATTCCTTTATGTCTGTACCAGTTCATGTCCATTTCTAGCTTCGAAATTGGAATTCAGACAGAAACGTTAATTTATTATTACGCAACGCATTTTTCCTGGTATAAAATTAATTAATTAAAATTACCTAACTAAACTTAAACTTTTATTGCCAATCATACCGGCTACACTCAAAATAATCATAAACATTGGCAGCAAGATTAAGAAACCGAGTTTATTAACAAAAATTAACGATTACCTTGATTGATGATATAATTATTATACGGAATATACCTGGTGAATGTTTGACAAAAACAATTATCTGAGCAGAAAAATAAGATTCCGTTCACTAATTTAATCAAATAGTTACGCCACTCTATAATCATAATTCTGGGTAATTTTTAAGTGAAAGGTTTTCGAATTAAAATGAAATGTTTGAAACTTAGCGTTAAAGGTATAAAAATATGAAATGATTTAGTGATGAGTCTCAACATGTTATATCTGCTTTTAAGTTTTTAGGAAAATAATACGTTGTGTGATAGAATTAGATTAACTCAAAAACGTCCAGATAATAAGTATAATATCTCTGTATTCGCGTTTTCATATCTGTAATGTATGACTGGGTATATACATGTGTATAATTTTATATGCGCATAATATGTATCACCGACACAAACACACACGCGCGCGCGCACACACACACACACAATTTATTCATCACTCAGTCTTTTTTAGAATATATATATATATATATATATATATTACATATTATTATAATTACTGATATAGATTGATGTCTTATAGATGGATATAAGCCGAGGATGTAATGTTTTACTTCAGGTGCCAGAATTGATCATGCTCATCATGATAACAAAGCTTATCACGCCCTCCATGATACTCTGGCTCTGGAGGAGGCTGTACAAGCTGCTGCTGATATGACAGATGAGAATGATACTCTACTTGTGTTGACGGCTGATCATTCTCATACCTTTAGCATGGCTGGTTATCCACGGATTAGCAACGATATATTTGGTAGATGGAGGGTGATGCAGACATATAGAGAGAGACAGACAGACATACAGAGAAACATATATATATATATATATATATATATATATATATATATTCTTTTTCAAACAGACAGACGGACAGATAAACATATAGAAACAAACAGACAAACATACATCTCTCTCTTTCTCTCTCTCTCTCTCTCTTTTTGTATATATATATGTGTGTGTGTGTGTGTGTGTGTGTGTAACTAATGTAGATCAGTTTAATTTGGCGAACATAAAATAATGGTAAAAATGGCCAGTGACAAAATATCGCCAAATTTTCCCGTCGCCTAAATATTCTCATTTATTCAATAATCATACATTCAACAAAACATGTAATTCACATACTGTCCATTTATTTACAAACGCTCCACACAACATACATTAATTAATTTTATTAATTCATATAGGTAACATTCAGACCAACCCAGTCGCCCACAACATGTACTGTATGTTAAGTGTAATAGGTTGCCATATATCCATGCACAATAGGAACCACTAACTATTGGTTTATAATTTATAATAAAACAATCACTCATTTAAAACTCATTCTTACCTGACATTGTCCTCCTCAGAGACACTCATAATATAACGGTCAATCAACTTTCATGGCAGACGAAAATTCTTTTTCTTGTCAGTATGTCCAAAATGACGAATTCACCACTTTTTCCTGTGTTCAAATTAAAATGATCTATACGTCTCTCTCTCTCTCTCTCTCTCTATATATATATATATATATATATATATATTCTCTCTCTCTCTCTCTCTCTCTCTCTCTCTCTGTGTGTGTGTGTGTGTCTCACTCTCTCTCTCTCTATATCTCTCTCTATATGTCTCTCTCTCTCTCTCTCTCTCTCTCTATATATATATATATATATATATGTCTCTCTCTCTCTCTCTCTCTCTCTCTCTCTATCTCTCTCTCTGTGTGTCTGTCTGTTTATCCGTAATTACGTTGTTTATATGTTTGTCAGCTAGTGTGTGTCTCTATCAGTGTCTGTCCTAACAATATCGTTTTGTATTCAGGTAAGGTAGAAAACATTAATGGGGAGATTGTAATGGCTGGAGATGATAAACCTTACTTGACATTAGGTTATGTTAATGGGCCAGGCTTCCTGATACACCGAACCCAGAACCTTAGCTTGGATACCGAAATACCGAGAAAAAACCTAACTGACCAGGTTACGAATGGTAAGATGATTTGTGTTAATATATAATATCGGTTTATTTCTATTATTTTATCTCCTAGTTATTGACAGAGTTCATGTTTAATATTAGATGTTATTCGGCTTGTTAGAAAACAAATTAGCCTGAAATACCTATGGAAAGATGTCCCATCCATTGTACGGAGTTTGGCAGATGCTCATGACAGCATAATAAAAAATAAAAAAACGAGTTTAAAATTGTATAATGTATATATTGTATAATGTATATATAGATATAGCAGTAGTAGTAGTAGGAGGAGGATGAGTAGTAGTAGTAGTATTAGTAGTAGGAAGAGTAGTAATGATAATGTGCATCAAGGTAATGATGATAGTAATAATAATACAGTAATATTATTATTAGTGGAAAATATTAATCCACACGTTAGGTTTATAAATATTGTTGTAGATTGATATGTAGTAAAGGAGGAATACTATAGGATGAATAATATAGAATAAGGTAGTAGTAGTAGTAGTAGGATGAGTAATTACTAAAGTAGCATTAAGTAGGATAAATGGTGTGTTATTACAGGAATGTAGCTATCGTCATGTGTGGACAGTGTAGTAACAGTAATATTGAGTATCTGACCATTATGTGTGTCGTAGATAATGCTTAATATATACCAACAATAATACAGATCTTTATTTGCCATATCAATATTAATAATAGATGATAATTGATTATACATGTAGCTGGATATAACGAAGTAGTAATAAATAGTTATAATATTAGATGAGTAGTAGTAGTAGTAGTTGTAGTAGGATAAGTAGTACTAGTAGTAGTAGTAGTAGGAAGAGTAGTACTAGTAGTAGTAGTAGTAGTAGTAGTAGGATGAGTAGTACTAGTAGTATTAGTGATAGCTGGATGATGGTAGTAGTAATGGGATAGGTAGTATAGTAGTAGTATTAGTAGTGAGAATAATGGTGGTGCAGTAGTAGTAGTAGAAGTAGTACTAGTAGTAGTAGTAGTAGTAGTAGGAAGAGTAGTACTAGTAGTAGTAGTAGTAGTAGTAGTAGTAGGAAGAGTAGTACTAGTAGTAGTAGTAGTAGTAGTAGTAGGATGAGTAGTAGTAGTAGTAGTAGTAGGATGAGTAGTACTAGTAGTAGTAGTAGTAGTAGGATGAGTAGTAGTAGTAGTAGTAGTAGGAAGAGTAGTACTAGTAGTAGTAGTAATGGTAATGGGCGATGCTATGTGGTGTGACAGTGTTGTAGGCAGTAAAATAGGTAATACTAGTAGTAGTAGTAGTAGTAGGATGAGTAGTAGTAGTAGTAGTAGTAGTAGGATGAGTAGTAGTAGTAGTAGTAGTAGTAGTAGGATGAGTAGTAGTAGTAGTAGTAGTAGTAGTAGTAGTACTAGTAGTAGCAGTAGTAGGATGAGTAGTAGTAGTAGTAGTAGCAATGGCAGAATATATATATATATGTGTGTGTATGTGTAATAGATAGTATGTGAATGAGTGTGTGTGTAAATGAGATAGGTAGTACTAGTAGTAGCAGTAATAAATAAATATGTATAAATATTAGATAATTAATAACATAATAATATTAATAATAACAATAATAGATAAATAATATGTATTAATATCATGGACATAAATATTAAATAATAATATATATATAGATAATATATTAATAATTATATATAATATTATTACTAATAATAATAAATAATAGAAAAATATATATATAACAATAATAACATCAATAAATAAATATATATGTATCAATATATAATTAATAATATAATATTAGTATAATATATTATATATATGTATGCGATATTATATAATAGTAGTAGTAGGATTATTAGTGTAGTATTAGTAATGGTAGTAGTAGGAAGAGTAGTACTAGTAGTAGTAATGATAGTAGTAGTAGTGTGGAAAGTAGTGTGTGTGTGTGTGGTAGTAGTAGTAGGATGAGTAGTAGTAGCAGTAGTAGGATAGGTAGTACTAGTAGTATTAGTAGTAGTAGGATGAGTAATACTAGTAGTATTATTTTAATTACTAGTAGTAGTAGTAGTAGTAGTAGGAAGAGTAGTACTAGTAGTAGTAGTAGTAGTAGTAGGATGAGTAATACTAGTAGTAGTAGTAGTAGTAGTAGGATGAGTAGTAGTAGTAGTAGTAGTAGGATGAGTAGTAGTAGTAGTAGTGATAGTAGTAGTAGTAGGATAAGTAGTAGTAGTAGTAGTAGTAGGAAGAGTAGTACTAGTAGTAGTAGTAGTAGTAGTAGGAAGAGTAGTACTAGTAGTAATAATAGTAGTAGTAGTAGTAGTGAAAGAGTAATACTAGTAGTAGTAAACATGTATAATATATATATATATATGTAAATAATATATATACTTATATGTGTGTGTGTGTCAATGTTTATGAAAAATGAAAAAGAAATACTTTTACAATCACATATTATTGTGTGAAAAATACTTTGTATGTATGTGTATGTGTGGTGTGTATGTATGTGTAAATAAACCTTGTATGTATCATCGTAGATAAACCTTCATGTATATGTCATGATGATAGTAGTAGTAGTAGTAGTAGTAGTAGGATGAAGTAGTAGTAGTAGTAGTAGTAGGAAGAATAGTAGTAGTAGTAGTAGTAGTAATAGTAATAGTAGGAAGAGTAGTAGTAGTAGGAGGAGGAGGAGGAGGATGAGAAGTAGTAGGAGGAGGAGGAGGAGTAGCAGTAGGATGAGTAATAGTAGTAGTAATAGTAGTAGTAATAGTAGTAGTAGCAGTAGTAGTAGTGATAGCTCAGTTAGTCAGAGCGTAGGACTCGTAGCCGAATGATCCCGGGTTCGAGGTTCCGTGAGCTACAATATTGTCACGTGACGACTGGTTCTCTCATCCATAAACAATGAGAACCTGACAGGACGTGATGGCTATGTGATTGAGTAAAGCTTTGCACTTATAATGGCAGCATGCGTTGTATGCTCCCTTGGGAGTTGATATATTTGCTGGGTGGAAACAGGTATGAGTCAGGGATAATAATATTGTATAGTGCCTTAGAGCAGCTATCTAGCTGAATAGGCCGCTATATAAATGTCACATATTATATAAATGTCACATATTTTATATATATATATATATATATATATATATATATATATATATATATATTATTAATATTAGCAGCCACAACAACAACAGTAACAGTTGTTGTAGTAATTGCCTGTTGTTGTTGTTCCTAGAACTATGACAGCAACAACGACTCAATAACCATCTCCCCCCCCCAAACAGGTAACCTATACCTACAGGACGCCGGTGTACCATTATTATCTGAGACTCATGGAGGTGAAGATGTGGCTATTTACGCCAGAGGTCCAATGTCTCATCTGTTTATTGGTCTACACGAACAGCACTATATAGCCCACGCCATTGGATATGCTTCATGCGTGGGCTGGAACACCGAGCTCTGTGGTGATATATCTAAGGTGTCATCAGCGACTATACCACAAATAGGACTTATCTTATTGTTGTCATATGTGATGGCTGCTATCTTTTTACGAGGATGAACGACCATAAGACGTCGATCTTTGCGTTTGGACGTTTGTATGCGGAAAATGATAATAATAGATGTTTGTTGTTGATGCAAATAATATAATACACAGGTGGTGTATGAAGATATTTACTTCTGCTAATCTACTGCATGTCAGATGATTTCCCATCCGAATACTTAATATTTAATAAGTGGCCGTCACAGGTATGAAATATTTACTATTGCAAAACCTGGCTTGTCAAGTCAGAAAGAGTTTATTTCCTTCATCATAATATACTAATCTCGTTTTCCCAACGTACACCATTATAAACGTACAATATACAATGGTCGGCATGACGTCACTTCCCTAGCAACCGGGCTGTCAGACATGCTAAACTGCGCGGTGTAAAATTTGACGGTTTTATTCGTTTTTACTTATCTTTTGTAAGGAAAACCGTAGTCAACTTCAGGAATTATTTTAGAATTGCATTTTTAAATTTCTAGACTAGACTATGGATCTTTGAATGAACGACCCAAAGATGATCTCACAATATATCATGATGTGTTTAATCATTTTAGTAACTTTTTACACAAAACAAATTATATAAAAGCAATGAAAGTATAAGATTGCTATGTATCGTAATCGCTTCATCGTTGTATTTAAAACTGAGAGAGTCGGTGCATTCAATTTCACCCACAGATAATCTCTTGTATGTATATATATATATATATATATATATAGTAGAATCCACACAGACACACACACACACAGTTTATTGTGTTTTCAAAATATTTGTGTTATTGGCTTAGAAAAAATAACTACAATTTTGTCTTTCATTAGATATTATTTCTGGTATTTGAAATTAACATTATTTAAAAAGACAACTTTCTCTCTCTCTCTCTCTCTCTCTCTCTCTATATATATATATATATATATCTGCATTCCCTTATATCTTTTACGTTTAAAAAAAAACTTGGGTAAAGTTGGGTTGATGTTTAAAGATCATCATAATAGTTAGGAAAAACAATTACAAAACAATGTATTTCTCAGTTATATGTCAACTTAAATAATTCTGTTATCATATTTGTGTGTATATAATAAAGATGTTCTATATTCTGGGTTTGTTTAATGGCCATCTATTAAAGCTCATAATTTAATATATAATATACAAATAACAATAATTACTTTTATATATTGATTACATTCAACCATATTTTGTTTATGTTACATCCACTTGGTGAAAGTTGGTGTTAATAAATACATGATACCAGAATACTATATGGTATAATATATATATCACTGATTATATCAGTCAGGTAAATAGTACAGCTAGCACCCTAACCTTGGGACATGAAGTTAATGTTTCTATAAAATATACGATGTTTAAACATTTACAGTTTAAATGTGTGTATGTGAGTGCGCGCGCGCGCGCGCGCTTTGAGCATTGTAACCGTATTTTATAATGAGAAGAATAAAGACAAATTATAGAAAACTCTAAGAAAACTGGTAATGGAAGTTTAATTAAAATAGTCTATTTTGCACAGGCATATCATATATGTTGGATTTGGTATGGTACTGATGTCCTACATATGACAATTAGGTTTAGTCAGTTACCTAGCTACATTATATCATAGATAGATAACGTGCCATTGTCGGTCGGAAGCTGTCAACAGTTAACACAAACAAGTTTTCAAACTGAATGAACATTTTGAGACTATGGTAAATAAAGACAGAGCTCGCAGCAAGTTTGACTGGATGTCACAGGGAGAATGTTCGGTGGCCAAATATTATGATGAGCTGTGTAAACGAGCTGATAGTTATCAATTTACGGATCGTGAAGACAGCATCCGAACAAAAATCTTGCAAACAATGAACGATAAATTGCTACGAAGGGAGACACGCTGAAGGGTCTTACACTGAAGCGGCTGTTGAAACGGGCTGCACACAAATAGGACGTTGAGGGTCAGGCAAAAGAAATGAAGTGCCCGCGATGACGTCAAAAGGGGTATGAACAGCGAAAACAGCAAAGGAAGCCACTCAAACCAACACACACACACACACACACACTATTTGAGACGATATTTCGTTCTAGTCCAGTAATAATCCATTGTGCGGTATTGCTACTTTGTTTTTATTTTAGTTAAATCACTTCAGTGAGTCCATACTGAGTTCGTGTACATTCTCTTTGTTATGAACAAACTGTAATGTTTGTTAAAACGCTGAGGCTATATATAGGGCTTGAATTTTCACTTAGGTTAGAGAAGAACTTCGACGCCAGACCAGTCGGACGTGTATTGATACATGGTCATATAGGTAGGATTTATTCAGTTATTCGAACCCAGAATAAAGCTGAGGTCAGCATCTGAGGTGTCGAAATGTTTTTATACAGGTTTCTTTTGGACCACAGAATATTTACGTGCTTCCGCTTTTTGTACGTAGCCTGCATGTAGCCGCTTTCCTGTGGGCGTGACATATTTGTCGCGTACGAAAAGCGAATTAGCTGGTTCCCACAGGCTGATGAGTAGACCAGACACATGCTTAGGTATACGCACACATCTATCAATATGTGAAGGTATGGAACATTTAATTTTTAGATTAATGTATGTATAGTTGTATTTGTATTTAGATTTATGGAGGTAGGTCTCGAAGGATGTTTAGATATGTTGATGCTCTGTGCCTGTTGCCTCTTTATATGTACCCTAAAACACACACACGCACACGCACACTCACACACACGCACACTCACACACACGCACACTCACACACACGCACACACACACACCTCAAACTAAACAACTTATCAAGATCCACACATATACACAATGCAATTACTGTGTTTATTGGCATGACGGTCTGAGAAGCAGGTGTCTGGCTTCAGGCCAAGCGTGCAAGTTGTGCAAAAAGAAAGATCGTTTTGCCGCCGTGTAACTTGCCAGAGTCGAAGTTAAAAGCCATCATCAAGCCCGCCATGTTGGATGATGATTGCTGATGATTGATGTTTTACGGCCACTTTTGTGCACATGGTAGGCTAAATGGGCCGAGCGACCTCCGAAGGTAATGAGGCGAAGTTCAAGACGAAACAACCGTCAGATATGCCCACGACGATATTCGAACAAGGGTGATAGTGATCTGTGGTCCCACACGCTACCGCTAGACCACGGAGGCGCCCTCCGCCCCCCGCCATGTTGGAGAAGCTTCTAGAAATGCGTCATATTCGTCAGACTGTGTGTTCAGCGTTAACATATCATTAACAACCCGACCTACGGTGTAAAAAGTTTGCAGATTCGTGCCCATCAGCAAACATAATGAAAATTGAACAATGCCAGGCTGTAGTTAAGGCCAGTTTAACACCCATCATACTACAACCCGCCTATAACACCTTATAGGCGAACGCCCAAAACCACCCTATAGAGCTCGCTGGTAAGTTCACAGCAGACATTCGAAGCCTGACTAAGCACAAAAATGTTATAAGCAATTTTCTGGTGGTACGAAATAGAACAAACTCGAGGCCACTGCTCAGCTTCGAAACCGGAGTACGTTTAGGCACTATACAGATAGCAATCCAACTACAGAATACCACACTAAAGACAAATAGTCGTCAAATGGGTCACTTCAGAATACCATTGATGAATAACCTACAGTGATAATAATAATAATGTATATTTAATAAAGCGCCCTTATTAGCAGGAGCCATTCAAAGGCGCTGTACAAATAATATGTAATATAATAATACCCCAAATAATATTTCTGTTAAAACCCTGTAATGATTTCAAAGATAACCATTATTTATCTGTGAAAGCGACCTTAAATGGGTGTGTTTTTAGAAGAGATTTATTTTTTCAAGAGACGACGCATTTCTAATATTTGCCGGCAACCTATTCCACAAAGTGGGGGCTGCAACACTAAACGCACAATCACCATATGACTTCAGCCGAGACACTGGCACCTGCAATAGTATCTGACTGGATGACCTGAGTTTTCGGGGTGACTTTCTGGCGCCATATCATTAATAGATTTATAAGTTATTAACAAAATCTTGAAAGGGATACACTGTCTAACAGATAGCCAATGTAGGTTTTGAATAATTCGGGTGATATGATCATATTTTCTAGTATTTGTTACAATGCGAGCTGCACTATTCTGAATTCGCTGAAGGCGATTAATGTTATAATCAGATATGCCATATAACAGGGAGTTACAATAGTCTATACAAGATGTGACAAAGGCATGGACTACATTTACAAGTGCTTCTTTTGTCAAGAATACTTTTAAACAGTGGATGTTCTTAAGATGATAGTAGGCAGCTCGGCATACTGATGTGACATCTTCATGCATGTTAAAACATTGGTCAAAAATAACCCCTAGATTTTTACTGACCCATTGGGGTAATCGAAGATGCACCATCTGTAATGCTGGTGTCTTTAGGGATTTAACACAATGAGGTGATGCCAAATATATAATTGTTTTATTATCATTTAATTTTAGAAGATTTTGAGTCATCCATAGCCGAATATCCATAGCTAAATTCTTCTAGAAAGAGGAGAAATGTAACTCGCTGTCAACTGTTTTGTGATACTGATACTATTACACAAGTTGTGCAAATACTTCGCCGAATTCCATGCAATCTGGAAAAGGAGGAAAAGGAGGAAGAAGGACGGTTATTAGAACTTGGAGTAATCGAAAAGGTACCATACAAGGTAGCAACAACGTGGTGGATCAACTCAGTGTTGGCGCAAAAACCGCTCAAGCCAGATGCTATTCGTTACTGCTCCACCATGAAAGTTCCAAACACCGCAATTAAGAGGCCCATCACTGAAGCCCTAAGTGTAGATGATGTGAAGATCAAGTTAAGCAATGCAAATCTATTTAGCATATTAGATATGAACGAAGCCTATTTATTACCAGATCGAACTCAACAAGTAGTTAAGTAGACATTTGACAACATCTTACGCTACCAGCACCCGGCTTCGGTGTAAAAGAATATTACTGCTCTCAGAATAATACTGCTGAGAGGGGACAGCTTTATAACGTGACACCGGCACACCCGGTTGAACAATGGTATAATCTCAGCACAAGACATCTTCGATAAGGCCATGGATGATACTATATAAAGCCTGAATGGTGGACTGCATATCCGTGATGATTTCATTATCTATGATAGTTCGGCTAGTGAACACAACACGTCGTTGAGAGCATTTTTAACTCGAACCAAGGAATGTAGTCTCACACTCAGCCCGAAGATTTAGTGCTCGGTTTTATTGATTGATTGATTGATTGATTGATGTTTTACGGCCACTTTTGTGCACACGATAGGCTAATTGCGTCTCAGAAAGTACTCACTGAATTCGACCTCTATAGCCTCTGGATGTGTCTACTTAAACAATAAGACTGATAGATGATGATGATGATGATGATGATTGGTGTTTTACGGCCACTTTTGTGCACATGGTAGGATAAAGCAACGGCGAGCAACCACCAAAGGTAATGAAGCGAAGTCAAAGATGAAACACCTTTCAGATATGCCCACGCCGACATTCGAACTCGGGTGGTAGTGATCCGTGATCCAACACGATACCAATTAAACCACGGAGGCGGCCGATTCAGCGCTCGGATATTACCAAGTTGGACTAACCCCCAGTGTCATGGTAGACACTGGACCTTCAGGCCTATAGGTCTCATGCTTCTTCAGAAGAAAGGTGATTGTTGGAAACGAGTTGTGTGTGCCAGTCGACGATTAACTGAGGAGGCCGAACAACGTTATTCATAGTTAGAGAGAGAAGTACTAGCCATCCGGTGGGCATACGACAGGTGTTACATATACTGGTATCTCATCGGTAGTACATTTAGAGTGATGACAGACCACAAGGCACTGGGATCGTTATTTGCTAACCTGCCCGGTAAAACCAATGATGCAGAGTATTAATCAAGATACGCAATGCTATATGAGAAAGCTTTTACCACTTCCAGTATGTGGCAACAGAGAACGTGTCAAGACGGACCCCGTCATAGCCTAATTCTAGCACGTGTTTTCCGAGTTGAGCTACGGAGAGCAAGTGATTTTACGTGGCCATCAGATAGTCGTAACAAAAGCCCTACAGGTGAGAGTATTGGACATATGCCATGAAGTTAATCTTGGAATCGTTAACGGTAAATAACTATTTCGCTCCAAATTGTGGTTTCAGGAATTGATAAGAAAATGGAGGCAATGGTAGGTGGATGCGTACTGTGCCAGCCAGTGATCCCCCCTAAATTAGAGAGATCCACTGTTAATGAGAAAAATACCTGCACAGTCACGGGAAAGGGTCACAGTTGACTTTTGTGGGCCATTTCCGACGGGAATTAGTAATAGGTGAGAGATCCAGGTACCCAGCTATTTAAGTATAACCAGTACCTCAGCCAAAGCAACTATTCTTGCTCGTTTAAAGATGTTTGCCACACACGGAATCCCATACCAGATGAAGTCAGATAATGGACAGCCCTTCCAATTGGAAGAATTCAGAAACTTTGAACGAGGCATAGACAATAGAAGAATAAATCCACTGAAGCCGGAAGCCCACGGTCTCGTCGAGAACTTTATAAAGTGTCGGTAAAATTGCAAGGATCGCTCATGGTAGCGGACTTGAGTGGGTGCGAGAGCTATTCACGTTTGTGGGATATTATCGCGCAGTGCACATCTAAGTACCGACCAGATCCCGAAAAAAGTGTTGTATGGTCGAGAGCTACGCACCAGGTTACCCCAAATCAGACATGGGGTCAATTCAATTCCGGAATTGATGGTCAATTCCAATTCCTATTCCGGAATTGGAATTGATTATTTAAAAAAAATGGTATTGGAATTGAATTGGAATTGATAAATTTTAAATTGGAATTGATAAATTTTGAATTGGAATTTCCTAAAAAAAAAAATCCATAAATTAATTTACCATTTTTACAACGTTAACACTTACATGTGTTGTTACCAATATACTGGAACCAAAATGATCCAGATTGATTTGTTTTTCGGGGAGAATCCCCAGGCTGTCACTTATTCAGCACAGTCATGTTGGAGTGATTGAGAAATCACCTCTCCCACCACTCACAGGGAAGCAGTACGTAAAGATGGAGCCGAAATACCTTGAGGGTGATCACTGCCAGAGTGTTTTACGTACTCAGGGGATCTTAACATCCCTCTTTATTTTTAATAATTCAGTAGAGACGGCAGCGATCCCAAACTTTGGTAGAGATACTGCTATTTAGGAATTAAATAATGTTATCAACTCACCGGGAATGCCAATCTGAAGCAAACATTTCCCCTCCTCTCCTAAAACTCTAACTATATAGCCTGTCCCCAGACCTAACTGTTTTAATAACCATTTGAGATATTTTGTAAACTTACCATATGCAAGTGGTTTAGTACCCAGCAGGGTTGTGAAAATAAACACAGAATCTGAACCCCTTGCTGGGCGGAACTAAGCAAAAACATTCGTTTCAGGGCTCCTATTGGACAGTGGAATATAAACACATCTTTGATGATTACAAAATGCACTCTTACATGGGGATACACCCAAGACTATGATTCAGCACTTGATATAATCAAATATCTCTTTAGCTAAAAGCCGCTGGGGGTTAGGCTTTTGCAATTTTTTACCATGTTAACACTTACATATAGTGTTACCAATATACTGGAACCAAATTGATCCAGAACTTTGGTTCCTTATATATATATATATATATATATATATATATATATGAGATATGCACACTGACTGTGGCACCCCACGTGAGCATTTAACCAATTAAAATGGTCTGAATATAGTAGGCTCCGCCCAAAACACTGACACCACCACATAGCATACCTCTAATCTATATAGAGATATTGCTATTTAGGAATTTACCGCCGTTCAATGTTTAGAATGGAAAAAACTAAATTAATCCACAAATTAATTTACCATTTAATTTTTTAATTCAGAAATATTTATTCCATGACAATCCTACTTGGAATATAAACTACTCGGAGTAGGTATTCCAAGTATAGGTACTCGGAGTAGCTACTCATGGTAAAAAGTATTAGGCAGCAAAAAAAGAGTCGGAAAAAAACGGAATTGGAATTGATAAATTTGGAATTGGAATTGATAAATTTGATGTGGAATTGGAATTGACCAAATAGAATTGATCCCATGTCTGCCCCAAATATCAACCAAGGGTGATGATGATGATGATGATGATGAAGTCTGTAAGCAAGAGACAACTGTCAAGACACAGCAGAAGTCCTATGTTTACAGTCACCGTCATACTAAACGACACGACTTGCATCCAGGAGACGTGGCCATTGCAAAACAACCAAAGGTGGACAAGTTTAATCTGCCATATCACTTGTACCCATATCGAGTACTATATGCCAAAGGATCGATGGTCTCGGCAGAAAATATCACAGGTGCCAACTGCCTCACTCCCAATAGTTCACACTTCATAAAATGCCGACGATGTATACATAGATGAAGGTATTTAGGAGGAAGTGACAAAACCAGAACCAACAGACTAAATAAGTGAATAGGTCTTTGATGAGGTGATAGAGCACAAGGCAACACCTATCGCAACACCTATCGCAACACCTATCGCAACGCCTATCGCAACGCCTATCGCAACACCTATCGCAACACCTATCGCAACGCCTATCGCAACGCCTATCGCAACACCTATCGCAACACCTATCGCAACACCTATCGCAACACCTATCGCAACACCTATCGCAACACCTATCGCAACGCACAACGCACTAGATCTGGCCGATTGGTTAAAACTCCGGCTTGGTTGGATGACTATGTACACTAGAGTGGTGTAGGGGGGGGGGGATGGCTGCCGCAAGTGTTACTCCCGTATCATATAATTGTGTACTAATAGGTTTTTTAAAGAAAGAAACATTATAATGTTTTGTTTTGGACATTGGTATAATATATATATATATATATATATATATATATATATATATAGAGAGAGAGAGAGAGAGAGGGCATAACATGTATTTAGGCTATTTCAGGATTTGAACTTTTTCAAATATTATCATTTCTAATTTCATTAATGAGTTCATCATCATCATTTTCAGCCACTGCAGGACGAAACCCTTAGCATGTTGCCTCTAAAGGTCTCGGTTTCTTGCTCTCATGTACGAGTTCACATTGTCTCAGTACTGTTGTAGTTCGTTTCTCTACCTTTTTCGATGCCTTCTGTACGAGATAATTGAAGGAAAACTTAATTTTACTTCATGCAGGACACTTGTTTGTTAACATATTTGTGATCATTTGGTTGTATCGTACTCTTCGAGAGAACGGTGGACAGTTCAGTAATTCAAAAAAAACACACAAGGTAAAAAGTGTTGCAAATTTCTTAAGTATAGGCACTGTTAAATTTGTAAATAATGTATTGGAAAATAATAACTTGTCAACATTTGCTGATCATTGAAGTTTTGCCCCAGTATTATCACGATTATAAACACTGTAAATATATGATGCCAAGCAATAAATAACCACCTATAATAAGCACCGTTTGTTTACACTTGTCTTTTGGAGTAGAGAGACACCTATTGGCTACAGCCATACTTTGGTTTACACAATAAGAACGTCAGTTCTTAAGCAAGTGACAACAGTACTAAAATCAGTATTTCGGTATCGGGTTGTTAGTGCACTGAATATTTGTGTACGGACGTTAATGTACATATATGTTAGTGGACCAGACATTTGTGTACTGGATGCACAAAAAAAAGGTGAACATTAGTGTATTGGATATTAGTGTACGGAAGTTAGTGTAACTAAATGTTATTGCACAAAAATGTTAACGTTTACTGTGCAACATATTAAAACTATTTAAAAAAATGAAACACTTTAAAGATTTTACTAAAATCATAAAATCACAAATTGTTCGCAATTCTAGACAGAATTGTCAAAATGTCTGTAACTGCACCCTTACCAATCTGAGAATTCTCATGTTGTTGTCTTCATATCTTCAATTGCGCTCAACTTCATCTCCTCGAATGGAGTGGACCAGATATTTCTTGGTAAGATCCGTCTCTCTCTCTCTCTCTTAAGGAGAAGCAAATAATTTCAAAAGCTTGAATGAGATCAATTAACCATAATATTGAAACTGTTGTGTCAACCTTCCACGTGTGTTATTTGTTCTAAATAGACCAAACTCCAGCCTTTCCCGTAACTCAACCTCCATTTCTACAAATGTCGATATTATCATATCGCCAGGAAATAAAGCCAAAGAAAGTAAAGTTTTTAGTTTATGTTGAAATGGGGCATCTTCATCATATCGAACTCTATATCCGAAATTCCAATTGTTTCGATTAACACTTTGTCCAAGATGGGAAAGAACACCCACTGGGTCACATCTAAAAACACAAATTTTAAATCTACGTCTGGTTGTAACTCTGGACAATAGACACTATGCTTCTTCTAGACAATTTGTGTAAGTCTCTTGAGTTTTGTCAGGAAGTAAACCGAAGAGAATCGGTAATACTTCGTCCTTGAAGAGTCCATGTATAGTAAATAGTTCTGATGTAATCGAAAGACATGCTTTGAAGGCGCGATCCATGAAAATTTATTTAACTCTTCTCAAAATATGCATGCGCTCAGTTTTGCCAAATATCAAAATCCTATCCTCATCCGGTCCTGAATCAAACTGAAGAATGCTAGAGGTTACCCTAGGTGACTATGAACCCCTCTATATTTGGCAGGTTTTTCTAAGCCAACCTCAGCCCATTACAAATATAGATTATGATCCACGTAGGGTAATAATGGGTGCTCGTATAATTACAAATATTTACGTTCTTATCGAACAAAAACGATTCAATTCCGTGAATAAAATAAATTGGCTTACAGTTACAACATTTTACGCAGTCCATGATTGGAAAGACTTCTGGTGTGACGGATCACCAATCTTTGATTTTTAATTTATATATATTTGTCCTTATCGTCTCCTTCCCAGAGCCAGCATAATCTCAACCATAATTTATAAACAAATTATAAATATTTGAAGGATTTTAATTTTTACCTCTCTGCTGACAATTTATGTTTCCACTATAAGAGTCTGTAGCTTGAAAAAAATCTTCCCGCTATTAGCCACCTATGTCCCAGCCTTCCGTTGATCCAGTTTGGCCATATCATATCGTATATATATATACGGAAAAGAGACAAAGACTGTTAAACTTCCAAGCTTGTTTTTATACTCTCTAAATCACGGTATCCTGTATTGCCCTGTACGCCAAAATCGGTCAAGACTTGGTTTAAATGTATTCAGGATGCTGCTGACGACTGCTTCCTTTTTCTGGTAGTGAGTTCCAGTCATCGACAATACGTTGGCTGAAACGTTTGTTTCTCAGCTCAAGTCTGGATTGCTGCTTCGTCAGCTTCTGACTATGGCCTCTTGTCTGTGAAGATCCTGATATGTTGAAAAATAGCTCTGGGTCGACACGATCAATCCCGGCTATGATCTTATATAGCTGTGTCGTGTCGCCTCTTCTGCGTCTGTAGTTCAGGGATGGCAGCTTCAACGTCCTCAGGTGGTCCTCGTATGGTAAATCCCAGAGATTCCGTATAAAGGTGTGCATACAAACAGGTGGCGGTTGAATATTCCAATTAAATTATTTTCAGAAAATAAATTCACCAATTTCCCGTCTCCAATATTACTAGGTACCAAAATGTAATAGGATTATTTATGCTTATGCATACACCTGCCTATTCTATGAAGATTGAGAAATTAACAACAAAGATATCACAGGTGAAAATTACGGTGCCCAATTGCTCCCTCGTTCACAGATTTTATTAACTGGAATTAATTAGACGAAAAAGTTGCCTGTTTGGAAGATATAACTGTTATACCATATTCCGCATGTGAAGTAGCCATTCATCGTTGAATTGAATTGTGTCGTTATAGAAATTTTAGATATCATCCCTAATCTGCCGTAATTCATCCTTGATTATGTTTGTTTGGTATTAAAATGGTGCCATGAATTGGTTCTAAACTAAATCTTATAAACATCTGATGTATGCATTTCTTACTAAAGCGTGTATAAATATTTGTTATGATAGAAAGATGAACTCGAATCGATGAAGTCATTTGACCAAGTATACCGCAAGAGGTTGCCACTGTCAACTTTATTCCAATATTTCGCATGCTGATTGGAGAGTTTCTATTATCTTCACTGTGAGTGACAGACCTCAGTTTATATGAAATGTATATGGTATAAATTAACTGAACATGGCACGTGATTATTTGCGTCCTATTTGTACATGTTAATACTTCGCCTACAAACATGAGCATAACAAATTATATAAAACGTACTTCGGGGTTTTCCCCTGATGAACTAGTACTAGCAGTTAAACTATTACCGTATATGAAACCGGTAGTAAATAAAATTGCGTATGACACTCGGTTCAATGGACACGTCTATAGTTTGGCGTATCTAGAGTGTTTTATTCTGAAAACAGAGACCCCTCTCGCGGATTACACACGGATTAAACAGCTTTTCGACGGAGGTACATATGTACAAGTTATACGACATTTAGTAGAGGATTTAGACACTGTGAGTAGCGGGTCCTAGCTAGTTCAGGGTTCTACGTAACAACTGAATTGAACTTGACGTGGAAAACCCCCATATCATACGTAACAAAAGGATACTGAAGTGGGGGCTCACATACATTTTTTAAATGGGATCAAAAAAATTCTATTTGAAAAACATTTTTATTTGGCAGATATTATTACAGGGCTGGGGGCGGTTTTTATATTTTCTGTGGTAAAACACACAAAACGAATAAGTCCATATGAACAAAATAAACTATGAACAGTGAGTGAGTGAGTGAGTGAGTGAGTGAGTGAGTGAGTGGGTGGGTGGGTGTTTGATTTGTTAGCCGTGGTTACACCTGGGACATATGATCGAGGGGCCAGTTCGTATGAACCCGGCACTTGGTGCCAACGGTCGCAGGTTCGAACCCCGTAAGAGGTTGAAACTTTTCCAGGGATTTCTCGACTCACTACATCGTGGGTGGATGACCACGTTAAATGGCGCTGCCGTCTCCACTGAATTATTTAAAATAAAGGGGGACGTTAAAAACAACCCCCTGAGGACGTAAAACACTCTGGCAGTGACCACCCTCAGGTTATTTCGGCTCCATCTTTCCGTACTGCTCCCCTGTGAGTGGTGGGGGAGGTGGTTTCTCAACCACTCGAACATAGAGGCTATGCTGATTAAGCGACAGCCTGGGGATTCTCCCCCAACAACAAAACTATATATATATATATATATATATATATATATATATATAAACCAATGTATTTGTGCATAAAATGTGTTTGTGCTACATGAACTTAGAATATGCTTCAAATGTAAAGCCCCTTAGAGCAATTCAAGTTGAATAAGGCGCTATAAAAAAACTACCAGTATTATTTTAAAAACTATTATATGTGAAATTATTTTCGATTTCGTCACCTTAAGAATATTTTATTTAAAACTATACAGTTGCTATTATAGCAGATTTGCTTGTTAGACGTAAACAACATAATAAATAACCAGTGGTCTAACGTATAGATGGGCATAGAGATAGATAGATAGATAGATAGATAGAGATAGATAGATAGATAGATAGAGAGAGAGAGAGAGAGAGAGAGAGAGCGAGCCAGTGTCATCTATACACATACATACGTCTTTACCGCCTACTCTTTTTTTTCATTTAACAAACAACTACAACCATTTCCACATGATCAACCAACCATATTACTCGTCTAAACGGGTGTCGGTGACTATTTATATTCCATGAGAAACATACGGAGATCTAGCTAATAATCGGGTCATCTCTCATATTATGTGTCTATTTGATGTCGTCTTAAGCTCTGTGTTAACACCACAATAAAGCAACACCATCAAGGTTCGGAACCCGTTTTTGAAGACACAGCCTGGATGTTGATGAGAAGGCCATCCTGTCTGCTGACATATGTGTGCTAGTTCAAGGCTCTGTTTACACGTACGTGCTATTTATTCTATATTGATTTTGAACATTCGTATTTTCTGTGACGTCATATTTTCTGGTACATATCCAAGGTTGGATGTTTGCATAGTCATCGCGTACTAGCACATACTTTAAATGTGCGTGTGGGCGCCCGAGTGTGTCTGTGTGCATTCATCCGATTTCAATATCATAGCGAGATCCAATAGAAACATTTTGATTGCTAGACATATACGTGTGTGTAGGCCGCCATTACAGTATGCGACATTAATGCTCGACCGGGACCAGTGTATCAAGGTGGGGTCTAGTATCAGTGGCATAGTACTAGATCTGGTGGTCTAGTGTTGATTTTAATGGAAAAATAATTAAAAACGAGTACATAGCGACAGGCTAACTCTAACAGCTACCGATAAAATAACCATGATCACGATCTGTTTATTAACTTGTGACATATCAAAGAACAAACACACAAATGACTTCACTTGCTATATCCCATCAAATCTTGGAATCAAATTAGAGTAACCTGGCAACGTCACAATCAACACTCGCAGCTTCCCAACTGGTTAGTGTAATGAGTGTTCTGGCGAATATGAAATAATGGCGAGTGACATAATATCGCCAATTTTTCCTGTCGGCAAAATATTATGTTACTCTGAAAGCACAACATTGATAGCACACTGCTTGGAATAGAGTTACTCGTTACATAAAGGCCAATCATCTAGTCTGCTTTGGATTTGGTTATGGCTGGTTAATAATAGTGTGCTCTGAAATATGGTTTTCCCCGAATGGCCTAGAAAAGAAAGAAAAAATCAACTTCCCTGTTCAAAATGACGAAATCGCCATTTTTTGTTCTCACCAATTTAAGCTGATCTACAGTATGCAGATTACCCTTTAAAACGAAAACATTTCAATTATAGTTGTGTTTTCCGGGAATACGTCTTTGTTAAATATGTGGAAATTTGTAAAAGGAGTGTAGGAGCCTAGTGTACAGAAATTAAAATAATACATAAATTGTTTGTGTGGGTAGAAACGTCGCAATAAGTTTTGTATTTCATGGATCACTTTGAGCTGTCAGCCATGTCAGGCATGCTCAGTGAATGGATACGGAGAGTGGTGACGTCACAAACAACTTATGAATGACAGTATTTTACTGAGCAAAGGCACATCGGAGTTTACTAAGAGACAAAGGATAGTACCGAATATTCATGATCATTCCATTTAAGGTTATTGAATGCTGCCAGGAAACAAACCCCGCTTACGTACGAACGTGTACGCGCCGTTTTATTGAACCATTGTCAGTTACAATTATGATATTTAAAAGGTTTTTACATTTTTTAAATAATTGTATTTCACACAAAGAAATCAACTTCAGCAATTGATGGACTCTAATCCAATGTAGTAAAGTGATCTACATAAACTGCATCAAATGTTCTTAGCGAGAGCTAAATGGTCATCCCTGGTTAGATGCTTCGTCCCTACCCATCTTTTCTTGTATCGACCATTTCCCACAATCTACGCTCTCCCAACTGTCGTGAATGTTGGAACAAACCAACTTTACAGGCTTGTGTGCAGTGTATATTACGATAAGCCATGATGGTGTTATAACCTTATCGTAGATAATACATCTCAGTTGTGTATTGTACCAGTGTACAGTCGACTAACTGTGACTGAGATGATCATCAGCAATTATAGCCAGATGACCAATAAATTCCGGATACTAGTAGCTATATACAGTCTCGCGAGTACAACGACATTAAATAATCCGTGTTTTGGGATGATACTGTAGCAACGTTCCATCTAATATCTAGAAGACAACAGATAACCCAATACTGAACTAGCAATGTAAAGATACAGCCATGATGCTTTATGGAATTGCCATTTACACAGATGAACTAATCTTAATTCGTTTCAATCCTTATCAAAACGACTCAATATATGGATTGTTGTCGTTCCGGCTCACTTCACGTCGAAGTCTCGTAACAGCACCATTTCTGCTGTGAGAGAAAAAGTCCGAGCTATCCGGGTAATATCTTAGTCGTTTCAACGCCGCATTGCCTTCCGTAACAACAAACTATAGGATCAGGCTGTCGGACTTTTCTGGATTTCTGTGCTTTCTGGATTCCTGTGCATCAAACATATTAATTGCGATCCGGGTCATTTGACACATTTAGATAATATATCATCACGTGCTGGCCGTTCCCAGACGGCCTTGGTACCAGCTACTTTCTGACCCTGAATACGTTACCCATAAATTATTACTTGACAACATGGCGACGCCACGCTACTCATTGGGTGTGCCTAAATTCCCGTTTTAGTGATGATTACATGTTTAGACTTCGAACATGCAACAACTCAACATTAAATTATCCGCTAAATTCTAAAACATACAGTGACTGGGACTTTAGCAACTATGTAGGAATTATAATCGTCGCGTGTTTATTTCTGTATTTACGCTTCCGCCATGGATGAATAAACAGTTAGGTGTTGTTATAAAAACCTAATACACGTGATTAACCCGAGCACCTAAAGATCATAGGCTGATATTGTCGTCCATTAAGCCGGCGATTTTGGAGGCCTGTGAACTTTACGAAACGTGATTATAAGAACTCATGGAACTTGGTGGCCAGTGACCTAGATAAACTTCGGCGGAACGATTAAGCCTTTTATGATGATGAAAGTACTGGTTAACCTTCATCATCACTAAAATGACACGATCCTAAGAAGATTCAGTCAACAGTGGGCATCGTCTTGTTTCAAAGTGTTAGGCATTGCGCATGCGGAAATTTGCATGAATGTTTCAAGGTCTACCACACATTAAATAATATACGGACTTTTACCTTGGTGATGATGATGATGATGATTGATGTTTTACGGCCACTTTTGTGCACACGGTAGGCTAAACGGGCCGAGCGACCTCCAAAGCTAATGGAGCGAAGTTAAAGATGAAACACCTTTCAGATGTGTCCACGCCGAGATTCGAACTCAGGTGGTAGTGATCTCTGGTCCAACGCGCTACCAGCTAGACCACGGAGGCGCCCACTTTTAACTTGGAGTAAGGTCACCGATAACGTGGTATAATTGGAAAAACCTGATTCATATCATCTTCATTGCCACGATTTCTTAATACTCGTAAATAAGCATTTGGTTCGGCATAAAATATGCGAATTAATGGTGGATTACCATAAGTTAAATATTCATAGATACTTAAATATTTACTGATATTTGTTGGCGATGTTATAAATGAGCATCATTCCAAATTTCAGATGTAATCATGTCTGCTACTCACGCTCTGCTTCTGACACCAATTTTTCTCTAATAGAGGCCTATTGTAGAGAACGGCTTGTTAAGTGTTGAGAGGGTTAACTCGTACTTGAAATTCGTGAAACTAGACTATCGTCAAAAAGAAGAAGACAAACTTTTAATGCCCAGACTAAATTATTGGCGTATTCTGCTGTTGGAGCCATTATCATTCAATTGATCGTGAATTGCATTAGTATCCTCTTGCAATTGATTTTACTCTAAGAAGCCAGCGAACAACGAAATCTGATCATGGTTGATCTATTGGTGATAATCTAATTACAAATTACAGGTCGTTATAACAACGAAGTACATCATATCTGAAACTCCTCAATTCTCCACCAACTTGCCCTTAATACGATATATACACTGCTCGACTTGACTTTGATAGTTATACCCCTCCCCGGCCAATATTGAAATTCCAGAGTCTACATCTCATTGCCATATTTGAGTGTAAGAACCTAATACTTTATACACCGAGTCTGCATCAATAGCATCTGCTATACCTTTGAGAAAGTATTCGGAATCTCCAGAACAGCTCTCAAATGGATAGCATCGTATCTTACCGACCGCTCCCAGGTAGTGAGTGGTCTTAGATAGCGAGCACTCTAAGCCAGTACTCCTGAAATATGGTGTACCGCAAGTTTCGGTACTCGGCCCGAAGAAATACACCATTTAGGCTAAACTTCTAGGAGCCATTATCTGTCGGCATGGACTTTCTTACCATTTTTATGCAGATGACACACAGCTATACATCCCATTCAAGCCGAAAGAAGACGCTGTGAAAGCACAATCTCTCGCATTACTGAAAACGCAATTGTTCTCGCGCCATTTTGATGTTTAATTATTTTTCTTAGTCAGTTTTATATATCCCAATTTAGCTTAATATATATATTGTTATGAAATAATCGTATTATATTTGTTATATCTGCCACCGTTAGATCATCTTTATTATCACCAGCATCCAAACAACAACAACAGCAAGGATGTTAACAAACAAAAAAAGCTTTAATAAATCATCACCTTATCTCGTTTATCATTGGAATATTAATCCGCTAAAACTGACCACGTTCTGCGGCAGGATCCCGAAGAGTCGGTGATGACGTATTACGACACATACAGCTTCCGGTGGACGGAGAGAGAGTACACACTAAGGGATATCGTAGA